>OX596075.1:39921142-39981142 GCA_951394005.1 Protophormia terraenovae | reverse complement strand
GATAGATAGATAGATAGATAGATAGATAGATAGATAGATAGATAGATAGATAGATAGATAGATAGATAGATAGATAGATAGATAGATAGATAGATAGATAGATAGATAGATAGATAGATAGATAGATAGATAGATAGATAGATAGATAGATAGATAGATAGATAGATAGATAGATAGATAGATAGATAGATAGATAGATAGATAGATAGATAGATAGATAGATAGATAGATAGATAGATAGATAGATAGATAGATAGATAGATAGATAGATAGATAGATAGATAGATAGATAGATAGATAGATAGATAGATAGATAGATAGATAGATAGATAGATAGATAGATAGATAGATAGATAGATAGATAGATAGATAGATAGATAGATAGATAGATAGATAGATAGATAGATAGA
Source organism: Protophormia terraenovae (assembly GCA_951394005.1). NCBI lineage: Eukaryota > Metazoa > Arthropoda > Insecta > Diptera > Calliphoridae > Protophormia > Protophormia terraenovae. Next base: position 39,980,732 of record OX596075.1, on the reverse strand, counting down.
TAGATAGATAGATAGATAGATAGATAGATAGATAGATAGATAGATAGATAGATAGATAGATAGATAGATAGATAGATAGATAGATAGATAGATAGATAGATAGATAGATAGATAGATAGATAGATAGATAGATAGATAGATAGATAGATAGATAGATAGATAGATAGATAGATAGATAGATAGATAGATAGATAGATAGATAGATAGATAGATAGATAGATAGATAGATAGATAGATAGATAGATAGATAGATAGATAGATAGATAGATAGATAGATAGATAGATAGATAGATAGATAGATAGATAGATAGATAGATAGATAGATAGATAGATAGATAGATAGATAGATAGATAGATAGATAGATAGATAGATAGATAGATAGATAGATAGATAGATAGATAGATAGATAGATAGATAGATAGATAGATAGATAGATAGATAGATAGATAGATAGATAGATAGATAGATAGATAGATAGATAGATAGATAGATAGATAGATAGATAGATAGATAGATAGATAGATAGATAGATAGATAGATAGATAGATAGATAGATAGATAGATAGATAGATAGATAGATAGATAGATAGATAGATAGATAGATAGATAGATAGATAGATAGATAGATAGATAGATAGATAGATAGATAGATAGATAGATAGATAGATAGATAGATAGATAGATAGATAGATAGATAGATAGATAGATAGATAGATAGATAGATAGATAGATAGATAGATAGATAGATAGATAGATAGATAGATAGATAGATAGATAGATAGATAGATAGATAGATAGATAGATAGATAGATAGATAGATAGATAGATAGATAGATAGATAGATAGATAGATAGATAGATAGATAGATAGATAGATAGATAGATAGATAGATAGATAGATAGATAGATAGATAGATAGATAGATAGATAGATAGATAGATAGATAGATAGATAGATAGATAGATAGATAGATAGATAGATAGATAGATAGATAGATAGATAGATAGATAGATAGATAGATAGATAGATAGATAGATAGATAGATAGATAGATAGATAGATAGATAGATAGATAGATAGATAGATAGATAGATAGATAGATAGATAGATAGATAGATAGATAGATAGATAGATAGATAGATAGATAGATAGATAGATAGATAGATAGATAGATAGATAGATAGATAGATAGATAGATAGATAGATAGATAGATAGATAGATAGATAGATAGATAGATAGATAGATAGATAGATAGATAGATAGATAGATAGATAGATAGATAGATAGATAGATAGATAGATAGATAGATAGATAGATAGATAGATAGATAGATAGATAGATAGATAGATAGATAGATAGATAGATAGATAGATAGATAGATAGATAGATAGATAGATAGATAGATAGATAGATAGATAGATAGATAGATAGATAGATAGATAGATAGATAGATAGATAGATAGATAGATAGATAGATAGATAGATAGATAGATAGATAGATAGATAGATAGATAGATAGATAGATAGATAGATAGATAGATAGATAGATAGATAGATAGATAGATAGATAGATAGATAGATAGATAGATAGATAGATAGATAGATAGATAGATAGATAGATAGATAGATAGATAGATAGATAGATAGATAGATAGATAGATAGATAGATAGATAGATAGATAGATAGATAGATAGATAGATAGATAGATAGATAGATAGATAGATAGATAGATAGATAGATAGATAGATAGATAGATAGATAGATAGATAGATAGATAGATAGATAGATAGATAGATAGATAGATAGATAGATAGATAGATAGATAGATAGATAGATAGATAGATAGATAGATAGATAGATAGATAGATAGATAGATAGATAGATAGATAGATAGATAGATAGATAGATAGATAGATAGATAGATAGATAGATAGATAGATAGATAGATAGATAGATAGATAGATAGATAGATAGATAGATAGATAGATAGATAGATAGATAGATAGATAGATAGATAGATAGATAGATAGATAGATAGATAGATAGATAGATAGATAGATAGATAGATAGATAGATAGATAGATAGATAGATAGATAGATAGATAGATAGATAGATAGATAGATAGATAGATAGATAGATAGATAGATAGATAGATAGATAGATAGATAGATAGATAGATAGATAGATAGATAGATAGATAGATAGATAGATAGATAGATAGATAGATAGATAGATAGATAGATAGATAGATAGATAGATAGATAGATAGATAGATAGATAGATAGATAGATAGATAGATAGATAGATAGATAGATAGATAGATAGATAGATAGATAGATAGATAGATAGATAGATAGATAGATAGATAGATAGATAGATAGATAGATAGATAGATAGATAGATAGATAGATAGATAGATAGATAGATAGATAGATAGATAGATAGATAGATAGATAGATAGATAGATAGATAGATAGATAGATAGATAGATAGATAGATAGATAGATAGATAGATAGATAGATAGATAGATAGATAGATAGATAGATAGATAGATAGATAGATAGATAGATAGATAGATAGATAGATAGATAGATAGATAGATAGATAGATAGATAGATAGATAGATAGATAGATAGATAGATAGATAGATAGATAGATAGATAGATAGATAGATAGATAGATAGATAGATAGATAGATAGATAGATAGATAGATAGATAGATAGATAGATAGATAGATAGATAGATAGATAGATAGATAGATAGATAGATAGATAGATAGATAGATAGATAGATAGATAGATAGATAGATAGATAGATAGATAGATAGATAGATAGATAGATAGATAGATAGATAGATAGATAGATAGATAGATAGATAGATAGATAGATAGATAGATAGATAGATAGATAGATAGATAGATAGATAGATAGATAGATAGATAGATAGATAGATAGATAGATAGATAGATAGATAGATAGATAGATAGATAGATAGATAGATAGATAGATAGATAGATAGATAGATAGATAGATAGATAGATAGATAGATAGATAGATAGATAGATAGATAGATAGATAGATAGATAGATAGATAGATAGATAGATAGATAGATAGATAGATAGATAGATAGATAGATAGATAGATAGATAGATAGATAGATAGATAGATAGATAGATAGATAGATAGATAGATAGATAGATAGATAGATAGATAGATAGATAGATAGATAGATAGATAGATAGATAGATAGATAGATAGATAGATAGATAGATAGATAGATAGATAGATAGATAGATAGATAGATAGATAGATAGATAGATAGATAGATAGATAGATAGATAGATAGATAGATAGATAGATAGATAGATAGATAGATAGATAGATAGATAGATAGATAGATAGATAGATAGATAGATAGATAGATAGATAGATAGATAGATAGATAGATAGATAGATAGATAGATAGATAGATAGATAGATAGATAGATAGATAGATAGATAGATAGATAGATAGATAGATAGATAGATAGATAGATAGATAGATAGATAGATAGATAGATAGATAGATAGATAGATAGATAGATAGATAGATAGATAGATAGATAGATAGATAGATAGATAGATAGATAGATAGATAGATAGATAGATAGATAGATAGATAGATAGATAGATAGATAGATAGATAGATAGATAGATAGATAGATAGATAGATAGATAGATAGATAGATAGATAGATAGATAGATAGATAGATAGATAGATAGATAGATAGATAGATAGATAGATAGATAGATAGATAGATAGATAGATAGATAGATAGATAGATAGATAGATAGATAGATAGATAGATAGATAGATAGATAGATAGATAGATAGATAGATAGATAGATAGATAGATAGATAGATAGATAGATAGATAGATAGATAGATAGATAGATAGATAGATAGATAGATAGATAGATAGATAGATAGATAGATAGATAGATAGATAGATAGATAGATAGATAGATAGATAGATAGATAGATAGATAGATAGATAGATAGATAGATAGATAGATAGATAGATAGATAGATAGATAGATAGATAGATAGATAGATAGATAGATAGATAGATAGATAGATAGATAGATAGATAGATAGATAGATAGATAGATAGATAGATAGATAGATAGATAGATAGATAGATAGATAGATAGATAGATAGATAGATAGATAGATAGATAGATAGATAGATAGATAGATAGATAGATAGATAGATAGATAGATAGATAGATAGATAGATAGATAGATAGATAGATAGATAGATAGATAGATAGATAGATAGATAGATAGATAGATAGATAGATAGATAGATAGATAGATAGATAGATAGATAGATAGATAGATAGATAGATAGATAGATAGATAGATAGATAGATAGATAGATAGATAGATAGATAGATAGATAGATAGATAGATAGATAGATAGATAGATAGATAGATAGATAGATAGATAGATAGATAGATAGATAGATAGATAGATAGATAGATAGATAGATAGATAGATAGATAGATAGATAGATAGATAGATAGATAGATAGATAGATAGATAGATAGATAGATAGATAGATAGATAGATAGATAGATAGATAGATAGATAGATAGATAGATAGATAGATAGATAGATAGATAGATAGATAGATAGATAGATAGATAGATAGATAGATAGATAGATAGATAGATAGATAGATAGATAGATAGATAGATAGATAGATAGATAGATAGATAGATAGATAGATAGATAGATAGATAGATAGATAGATAGATAGATAGATAGATAGATAGATAGATAGATAGATAGATAGATAGATAGATAGATAGATAGATAGATAGATAGATAGATAGATAGATAGATAGATAGATAGATAGATAGATAGATAGATAGATAGATAGATAGATAGATAGATAGATAGATAGATAGATAGATAGATAGATAGATAGATAGATAGATAGATAGATAGATAGATAGATAGATAGATAGATAGATAGATAGATAGATAGATAGATAGATAGATAGATAGATAGATAGATAGATAGATAGATAGATAGATAGATAGATAGATAGATAGATAGATAGATAGATAGATAGATAGATAGATAGATAGATAGATAGATAGATAGATAGATAGATAGATAGATAGATAGATAGATAGATAGATAGATAGATAGATAGATAGATAGATAGATAGATAGATAGATAGATAGATAGATAGATAGATAGATAGATAGATAGATAGATAGATAGATAGATAGATAGATAGATAGATAGATAGATAGATAGATAGATAGATAGATAGATAGATAGATAGATAGATAGATAGATAGATAGATAGATAGATAGATAGATAGATAGATAGATAGATAGATAGATAGATAGATAGATAGATAGATAGATAGATAGATAGATAGATAGATAGATAGATAGATAGATAGATAGATAGATAGATAGATAGATAGATAGATAGATAGATAGATAGATAGATAGATAGATAGATAGATAGATAGATAGATAGATAGATAGATAGATAGATAGATAGATAGATAGATAGATAGATAGATAGATAGATAGATAGATAGATAGATAGATAGATAGATAGATAGATAGATAGATAGATAGATAGATAGATAGATAGATAGATAGATAGATAGATAGATAGATAGATAGATAGATAGATAGATAGATAGATAGATAGATAGATAGATAGATAGATAGATAGATAGATAGATAGATAGATAGATAGATAGATAGATAGATAGATAGATAGATAGATAGATAGATAGATAGATAGATAGATAGATAGATAGATAGATAGATAGATAGATAGATAGATAGATAGATAGATAGATAGATAGATAGATAGATAGATAGATAGATAGATAGATAGATAGATAGATAGATAGATAGATAGATAGATAGATAGATAGATAGATAGATAGATAGATAGATAGATAGATAGATAGATAGATAGATAGATAGATAGATAGATAGATAGATAGATAGATAGATAGATAGATAGATAGATAGATAGATAGATAGATAGATAGATAGATAGATAGATAGATAGATAGATAGATAGATAGATAGATAGATAGATAGATAGATAGATAGATAGATAGATAGATAGATAGATAGATAGATAGATAGATAGATAGATAGATAGATAGATAGATAGATAGATAGATAGATAGATAGATAGATAGATAGATAGATAGATAGATAGATAGATAGATAGATAGATAGATAGATAGATAGATAGATAGATAGATAGATAGATAGATAGATAGATAGATAGATAGATAGATAGATAGATAGATAGATAGATAGATAGATAGATAGATAGATAGATAGATAGATAGATAGATAGATAGATAGATAGATAGATAGATAGATAGATAGATAGATAGATAGATAGATAGATAGATAGATAGATAGATAGATAGATAGATAGATAGATAGATAGATAGATAGATAGATAGATAGATAGATAGATAGATAGATAGATAGATAGATAGATAGATAGATAGATAGATAGATAGATAGATAGATAGATAGATAGATAGATAGATAGATAGATAGATAGATAGATAGATAGATAGATAGATAGATAGATAGATAGATAGATAGATAGATAGATAGATAGATAGATAGATAGATAGATAGATAGATAGATAGATCTATAGATAGATAGATAGCAAGGGTATCCTCAGGCGAGGATAACGGGTGTAACGTCCCCGCGGACCCTAGTTGTGGCAGGTATGGAGGGCGTACTAAAATGGTACTTGTGCCCGGTGAAGTCCTGTGACAGGGCGAGTGGATACCGCCCTAAATTAGGTATCCAACCACAGGGGTACCCTCAAGAGAGGCGTAGTTAGGAGTATGACGACTTCGTGGTTCCCCGGTCCTTATCCGAAATCGGATGTATTTTGGATATGTGTTTCTCGCTGAAAGGCATTAGGATCAAGCCCAGTACGATCTTAATTATGGTATTTCTGGACGAATGGAATTGGCAGTGACATAACCCCGAGATGATTCCCGCCGAAAGGCATTAAGATCAATCCCAGTACGGTCTTAATTATGGTATTTCTGGACACTTATTTGGAATTGGCGACCCCTGGGCTGACAGCTGTGGTGTTCTAGGACTTTAGTAGGTGGAAGTGAAATTTCATCGAAATGGCTCCCAGGCTAATATCACAACTGCCTCCGTCTCTTTAAAACGTAGCGAGTCTCGAAGTACGTTCAAAGTTTTGTCACCATTAAGTTGGTGGTGTAGGTTCAGATGGTAGTTCCTGATTAGCACGGATCTGGCTCTGACATAGGACCCCATAAGGATTCTATGTCAACCCTCGCATGGCCTCCCTGCATGCATAGATAACCATGGGATCTATACGTGACTACACATCAAACGGAGATAGCGGCTTCGAGTTGAGACCCAAATTGCGAAATGGATAATAATAACTACAACAACCAAAAACAAGCAACAACAAACAATGAAGACAACCCCTTTAAAAGAAGCTCGGTAATTGTAAGATCACCGCAGAAAAGTGTGTCGGGACAATTACTATTCCACAGTAATGTAGAGATGATACAGGAAGTTATGAGCACACCTGTGAATGCCCATGATTCGAGTAGACTTGAAGATGAAATGAGACATCTTAGTCAGTTAAAACAATCGGAGGAGAGAGCGTTTATTGAATTAGGAAATAAACTAAGTGCGGCAAATGTTATTCTTTCCGGTGCAAAGAATATACATAGGACGCTACGTGATAACCTCAACTGCGCTCTCGCACTGTATCAACAACTAAGAGAGTACAAGGAAGCGATAGGCATTAACCCAGTTGTTGTGAACGATTCACATAAACAAATGCAGTCTAAGGCCACTCAAGTAGACTCAGTCTCCCCAGTACAAGAAAGGAAGAGAAAAATAGCGAAAACATCGGAAATGGTTAAAGTCCTACAGACTGAGGAAAAAATAAATACCACAGAGACTCCTGTTGCGACAAACGAATGGCAGAATGTTAGCCACCGAAAGACAAGGAAGAAAAAGAATGATAAAATTCGTAATATGCGTGAAAATGGAGAAGCAATAACCATTAAAGCTAGTACATCTGAGTCGTACGCTGATGTTATAAAGGAGATGAAGAGGAAAATCAACCCAACCGATATAGGGGTGGAGATACAAGGCATAAGAAGAACAAGAGCTGGAGAGTTACTTGTAAAGCTGAAGAAAGGTGAAGGACAAGCCGAAAAGCTTAAAAGTGCTATAGGTAATACGCTTGGCGAGGATGTAATGATTAGAGCAGTTACAAAAAGCCATGTTCTAGACATTAGAGATATGGATGAGTCAACAGAGGGTGACGATCTAGTCAAAGCTCTTATGGAGGCGACCAATGTTGAAGAACCCACAACGTTCAAAGTATTAAATTTTAGAACGTCGTTTGGAAGAACCAAACAGGCAATTGTTCAACTCCCTGAGCATCTTGCAGCTCAACTACTCCACGCAAGGAGAATCAAAGTCGGATGGGTTATGTGTAGAGTGAGGAGTAAAGTTACAATAAAGCAGTGCTTCCGCTGCTTGGAACAGGGTCACATTGCTAATCAATGTAAAGGCACAGATAGATCTAATCTATGCAGAAAGTGTTGCAATCCGGGACACAAATGCAAGGAATGTAAAGGGGAAATGAGGTGTATACTTTGCCAAGAAAATGGATCCATAAATGTTCGACACTATATTGGTAGTACAGCGTGCATTAACAATAGGAGAAATAGAAAAGCATTATGATAATGAAATTTCTACAAATAAATCTCGGACGGGGTAAAGAAGCACAGGATTTAATGATACAAAAGGCTATAGAGAACGATACTGACGTATTGTTAATAAGTGAACAGTACAAAAACCCAAGATCCCAAATTTGGTATGAGGACAAAAACCAACGCGCAGCCATTATGGTAAGGAACAGCAGCCTAATTGTAAGTGAAGTTGATGAGACCAAAGCTGGCTTCGTATACGTAACAATTGGGAGAATCAGAGTATATAGTTGCTACTTTTCGCCAAATATGGACTATAATGAGTTTTGCCTAGCCTTAAACATACTCGAAGCTTCTATCAGGTGCTCAAAATATAAGGTAATTATTGGAGGAGACTTCAACAGTAAATCCCCAGAATGGGGCTCAAATGTCCTTGATAATAGAGGTACTTCTGTTTGTGAAATGATTTCTAGTATTGGTTTGACAGTTTTCAATATCGGAGATAAACTTACCTTTAGAAGAGGAACTGGTGGCAGTATTATTGATATTACTTTTGGAACATCAATTTTTTGTAATGAGACTATGAATTGGATAGTGCTGGAAGATCTTACATTAAGTGACCATCAGTATATTTCGTTTAATATCGATAATCATCCGAATACCGGACAAGTTGAGGTAAACCTGCCGAGATGGAATGTCAAAAAATGTAATATTGGAAAGTTATCTGAGTATATCGCACGATCTAAAGAGAGGGATGTAGTTAGCCAACCCGAATACATAAGCGTGGAGAATTTAGCTGAGACACTGACAAAGACAATCACTAAAGCTTGCAACGTCGCCATGCCGAAGATACAGAAATACAACGGCAAACGTCCTGTTTACTGGTGGAATAATGAGATATGTGAGCTAAGAAAAAAGTGTCTTGCAGCTCGTCGAGCATCTACACGTGACCATAACAATGAAGTCCTAGCGTATGAATTCAAGAAATCACGCAAAACTTTAAGAAGAGCAATAAAACAGAGTAAGAAAAGATGCTGGACTGAACTATGCAATGAAATAGATTCTGACCCATGGGGTAAACCGTACAGAATTGCAATGAAGAAACTTGGAGGAATCAAACCTATTCCCGGTATTAGGGAGCCATTGTGGGCAGCAACGATTGTAGAAACACTATTTCCTTTCGATGAAGATGGGTTATCAAGTGTAGCTAAACTACGTGTTGATGATTATGTCCCTTTGAATGTGGATGATATTAAACATGCGGTCAATAAACTAAGCACGGGTAAGAGCCCTGGACCAGACGGTATACCCAATGAGGTTATAAAATTGGTAGGTGAGATATGGCCCGAATCATTAGCCAGTGTCTTTAATTCATGTCTAGAGACAGGTATCTTTCCCGCTAGATGGAAGATACAGAAATTAGTTTTACTACGAAAGGGAAATAAACCATTAAATGAACCTAGTACATATAGGCCACTCTGCATGTTGGATTCATTAGGAAAACTCTTAGAGTGTGTAATACTGAGACGGCTAGAGGAAAACATAGATATCCTTGGAGGCTTATCCCATATGCAGCATGGTTTTCGTAAAGGGAAGAGTACAGTTGATGCCATTATTGAGGTTTGTAAAAAAGCAGTACAAGCAAAAACATCAGGAGAATACTGCGCGATAATAACACTGGATGTGAAAAACGCTTTCAACACAGTGAAATGGAATGTGGTACTAGATGCGTTCAAGAAGAAAGGAGTGGACAACTATCTCTACAACATAATAGCAGACTACCTAGATAATAGACTTCTACTATACGAAACGGAAAATGGAACAAAAGAATACCGAATAACAGCAGGGGTACCACAGGGCTCAGTGCTGGGACCATTCCTATGGAATGTTATGTATGACGGCCTACTGAACATGGACCTACCAGAAGGAGCACAATTAATAGGTTATGCTGATGATATCGCTCTCGTTGTAAATCAAAAGACAGCTGAATTAATCGAGATAGTTGCAAATGATAGCTTATGTCGTTGTAACAGATGGTTGTGGAGAAATGGACTGGAACTGGCAGTACATAAAACAGAGGCAATACTAGTGACAGATAGAAGAGCCTTCAAAATGCCGAAAATTAGACTTCAAGCTTGTGATATACCTTTTAAACGCAACTTATGTTATTTGGGTTTACAATTAGATGATAAACTCCATTTCGGACAGCACGTATTAAACATTCGTGATAAAGCTATCCGAACGGCGACTTCACTGGCCAGAATAATGCCAAACTGTGGCGGGCCAAAACCGCAGATAAGAAAATTAATAAATAGCGTAGTACACTCTCAACTTCTCTATGCTGCACCAGCATTTGCCAGAGCATTGAAATTGAGATACAACATACGGGAGTTACAGAAACCACAGAGAGTTAGCGCACTTCGCATCACATCAGCGTATCGGACAGTATCTACAAGTGCAGTTTTAGTGCTTGCAAGTCTACCTCCCATAGACCTATTAATACTGGAAAGAGAGGAAATATACACTCAAACTAGAGGTTTAAATAGGGACAATATCAGCCCAGAAGAGCGAACACGAAAAATCTCAGAAATAAGAAAAAATGCGAAGGAAAATATGATATGCAAATGGCAAGATCGTTGGAACCACGAGGAAAATGGAAGATGGACGCATACTCTAATCCCAAATATAAGGGTTTGGTTTGAAAGGCAACATGGGAATATGGGTTATTATCTAACTCAGGCCATGACCAACCACGGTAGTTTTAACAAATATCTACATAGATTTAAATTGAAAGAGATTAGCAGCTGTGAGTCATGTGGAGCGTTAGACGAAGATGCAAATCACATACTATTTGAATGCGAAAAGTGGCTGGAACAAAGGCAAGCTCTGAGTAATAAATTGGGCGTAACTTTAACCGCCGAAAACCTGGTGAACGTGATGCTACTTTCTGCAAACGCATGGAAACTGTGTGATGAATTCATTATTAAAGTAATAAAGGAAAGGTGCACAGCAGTTCCGAACCTCCCTACATAGAAACTGTATGGAGGATGTAGGAATGATACTGACATGAACTACCTACCCTGATGAAATGCGGAAGTAGTCCCGGGGTAGTGTTAGTGGAGTTTTCGTGGGGCCACTAGTTGATAGCGCGCTATCACTACGTCCATCCAAAAAAAAAAAAAAAAAAAGATAGATAGATAGATAGATAGATAGATAGATAGATAGATAGATAGATAGATAGATAGATAGATAGATAGATAGATAGATAGATAGATAGATAGATAGATAGATAGATAGATAGATAGATAGATAGATAGATAGATAGATAGATAGATATAGATAGATAGATAGATAGATAGATAGATAGATAGATAGATAGATAGATATATATATATATATATATATATATATATATATATATATATATATATATATATATATATATATATATATATAGATATATAGGAAGATAAAATTAGGTTATAATATTAAATGTAGGGAAAATCTTATTTAGGTGTTATTGTTAACTATGAACTGGTTTTAGTTTATAATTTGATTTTTGTTAAGAAAATAGTTAATAATTAAGTGTATTATTAGGATATTTTGTTATAGGTAGTTTTTTTTAAGATTAATCTTAGTTTTATTATGAGATTTTAATATTTTAGTTAATAGTTTTCAGAGTGGTTTTTCAGTTTGTTGAGACTAGTGTTTATAAACCGGTTAACCGAAAAAACGTTTTTTTCTTCAAATTTCGATTATTTGCGAACCGGTTAATTTGAAATATTTCATTTCGGTTAACCAAAAATTTGATAAAAATATCACAAAATTTCGTCCTTTAGTTGCTTTTTTCTGAATTTAAAATATAAGAAAATATTTTTAAACTATTAAAAATGCTTGCTGCTTGTGTTAACAAATAGCCAGGTGATATATGTTTACTATATCTACTATACTTTAAAACTGTGTGTATAATAACTCAGATAATTAAGCATTCAATTTACAAAAACTTTAATTTCATGCGAATGAAATTTTCCAAAAGAAGAAAATACTTATGTAACATTACACCTACTAATGTATAGCTTAAGATAAAAATACGATTTTATATAGGACAATAAGAATAAAGACTTCAAAAGTGGAACTAAATAAGTGCAGAAAATGTACTTGATTAATAATCTTCTAAATGATTAATAATCATCTAAAAATTAAAAACAAATCTCTTTTTAGCTGAAAAAATTTTAATTATTTTTCCAATTTTATTACATAAAAACTTTTCCTTAAGAGAAAAACTTTAAATGCGGTGAATATAAATCACATTATCCTAGGTCTAAAGCTTCCTTTTTGTAAAATATCGATAATTTAATTTTATCTTTAAGCTAGAAAAATGAAAAATAAAACTAAAAAAATACTTTATAGAATAATTTTAGATCATTATTAAGATTCAAAAGCTGTGCTTAAAGATACCATAAAAGTTGTTTTTATAAATTATATTAAATCTAGTCGAAAGGCTGAAAAAAAGTATTGTAAAATGTAAATAAATCGCAATTTATAAAAAACACTGCAGTGCACTGTTTATTATTTGGGGCATGGTTAAACATATAAGTTGAAAAACTCTTTTTTTAACCAAAAATATTTTTAATAAGCTTCAAGTTAGAGCAATTATTAAAATGTCGGTTAACCGGTTTAACCGGTTTTTTAGTAGACGGTTAACCGAAAACCCGGTTTTTTAATTTTACCCAATTTTCGGTTAACCGTCAAACTGGTTTTTTGAAAAGTCGGTTTTTTATAAACACTAGTTGAGACATAAGAATATAAGTATTTTAATAATGAAAATTAGTGGTATGAATATCGGTTTTTAATAGTAATTTGTCCAATGAGGTAAATTTATGGGAATGCCTAATATTAATTAAGTAGTAGGTTTTAAAATTACTTAAATCGTTGGTAAAATGAAAATAGGAATAATTTAAAAGATGGCGTGATCCTTTCAACTTAGGGGAAAAATAAGAATTATGATATTCAATTGTAGTAGATGGTTTCAGCAAAGACTTGAAGATAATGGCATTGGGTAAAACCTTTGGGCACGTGGAATTTGTATGGGCTTTTACACTAGATGATGGCCACAGGTTTGGAAATACAGAGGTTGTTGGCACAATTTATATACATTACGGCTAAAGGTATGGGAGTGTGGATTCCAGGATAAACCTTTCCGCCTTCCTACTCCAAAAAAAAAAAAGCAACTTAAATTAGACACTAAGTTTCTAATACCTATTTCAGCTATTTTACCTGGTATAAATTTGTCGTATAAATTTTATTTCACTATTTTCTCGGGGATATCTGTTATAACAATAGGATAAACTTCATTATATCTGCAATTTTTGCTTTATTCGTTTTATTTATCTTGGTGCATGCATATGTTAAAATTCTATGAAATATATATTTTTTTGTTTTTCTATATAAATATAGTAGTTTCTCTTTCAGTCACAAAATCTATTATTACACACTCCTCTGCTGTACCTATGTGAAATTTTATGTAAATCTAACCAGCCGATTAGAAGTTACAAGTTTATTTCCAACAAATTTCGATTCTATACCACTGCATTGTAGTGTTTTAAAATGGGAAACGAAAAATGGATAGATATTATTTTATCAAATATTTATTAAGGCGGACCATAGCAAATTTCTATATAATAAAATAAAAACAAATTGCAATTTTTTAATTATAACTAACATTTTTAAATCGAATTGTTTCTTTTTAATATATACAACTAAACTGCATTTAGATTTATTACTGACCTCCCTCGATAATAAAATATTTATTAAAATCTCTGCATAGATAAAAACTCAAGTATTATTCAGGGCCAGCAGAAAAAAAGGGGAATATAGAATACACAACTAAAACGATGCAAATATTAAAAAAAAGAAGAAGAAAAGTAAAAAATTCAACATTTGCAATATTGTGAGCAGAGTATATAATTTAATACTTCAAAGAAAAAATACTCACGTTTTCTTGTGTACCATTGCAAAATCATATTTAAATATACTAACTGACAACTGCATATACACATATATTTACAAATAATCTTTTTTACTTAGAACATTTGCTTTTGTCGTAGATTCCCAAATGGAAAAATTTAAATGAAATGAAAGGCAATGTGATGAAATTACAAGATAAATTGGTTTGACATCATTGAAAACGAAAGATCTAAAGGCGTTATATGTGGTCATAAGTGGAGATTAGGGTTTGAAGTTTTGGTCATATAATGAAATAAGAATCTATATTAAAGTGGCTAAATATAATTTATGGAAAAAAGTAAATATGGATTTTGGATTAAAAAAAAAAAGAGATCCGATGTTCAAATATATTTAACAAATGGTTTGATCGATTTTTGATTTAATGGTATTAAAAGTTTTTGTATATCATATCATTGATTGATAACCCAAAAAATAAAAACATTATACTTTTGTATATTTTTTTATTTTACTTTATGCATGATTTATAAAACAAATTTTTTATGGAAATTTGTATTAGTGAAAATTTGTATAAGTCAATTTTATAATTAAATTAGTTAGAAAAGTACACAAACAATAATTTTGTTTTGTCATAACATCTAGTGATAGAAACATCAAAGTAATTAATTTTGAATACTAAAAATCTTGACATGCACGTCAGTAATTCTAATTTATTTAGCCCGTACTATTTATATAGAAATTGGTTCACGTTTAATTATTCATATTTTTTCCAATTGGTATTGTTGTATGTATATACATATATTCAACAAGTATATTGTGATATACATATATAGAAACTATATTACATATGTACGAAACATATATATAATACAAACATCTATCTAAATATACAAACAAGAATAGTGTTACGCTTATTTGCTTTTGAAGCTTTATATGCTTTTACCCATTTTAGAAACTTGTATTCTTATTTACCTTTAATATCGTACGAATACACACACATACATTCAAAATTTTAAACAAATGCACATACACAAAAGTACTTACCTACCTACATACATATGTATATATCTATGTATATCTACCTACATGTGGAAAATTTTGAAAAAGTTTCGTTGTTGCTTTTGATATGCGGTGCCAACTTGTCTGCCTAAAGCAAATTTGCACAGTCAGCTGCCGTTGACGCTCCCTTTTCTCCTTTTCCTCCACCAACTGAACAGAAAAAGTTGAACAGAAAAAAAATGAACATAAATATTAAATCAAATTTGTGTACTACATATGAACATTAGGGTGGCCCCAAAATGAAAAGTATCGATGTTCCCAGCTCAAATAAAAATTTACTTCATTCTAAGATACCGTCTTTTAAAATTTTGGTCCTGACATTATCGATTCGTGAGCTAGATCAAAATGAAAATAGGTAATTTTTTTGGGATTTTTCGGAATTTTTTCATATTTTTGCCAAAGGGACAATATAAAAATTTGGTATAGAAAGAAAGGATTTTGGGACGCGCATTTAATGACGTAACAAAAATTTAAGACCAGGTCCAAATAAGTCCAAAATTTTGCAATTTTTCACAAAAAATTTAGATATTTGAATTTATACACATAAAAACCGAAACGGATTTTTCTGTTTTTTAATTTTCGAACATGTTTAAATTTTATTAGAATTTCTCAAACCATAATTTCTTTCATATACAAATGTTTTTATATGGAAGGATATATATGAATTTAACATCAAAATACGCGTATTTTCTAAGTTTTTGAATGATATGTAACACTTCATACTTCTATTAACAACCAACGGAATAAATTAAATTTAAGTGAAATGCCCACAAAAATTATGCTAAGAAGTGTCTTTGTTTACTATTTGGTACACACAGAGAAAAAATTGCTCTATGGTTGTTACTTAACTGATATAATTGTAAACAAACGCCCTTATTAGCATAAATTTTGTGAGTATTTCACTTAAATTATTCCGCTGTTTGTTAATAGGTACCACATTTTCTTTCCATACAAACGGGGGCACCCTAATGAACATATATGTATGTATGTGGGTGTATGTTTCTACATTTCATAAAACTTAAGAGAAGAAAATCGAATGAATCGTTAAAAGTGCACACTATAATATGTATATATTCTTATATACATATATTACTAACTAAAAATAACTTTAACATAACATAACGACTCAAATAATACATAGTAAAATAATAACGTTTATCAAACCATATAGGTATTATATTACATCTTATTACTTGCACAAGAGTTAAGATATCGGGAGAAACTCGGATAACCATAAACGAGGTGAGTATTCTATAAAAATATATATTGAGCATTCTTAACAATATTTAACTTTAACTACCTGCAGGAAAAAATTTTCAGTACCAGTTGAGTACCAATTGACACCTAAGTCGTCACCAAAGTTCCAGTTGAGAATCAGTTGTCATCACCACACTCACTAAATATCAGTTAAGAGTCAATTTTTAACAGACCTCCCCCCAAAATGGATTTTCGACCTTAGAAAAATTAAAAATTCTTTAAGGAAAATTGTCTTTAGTGAAAATAAATGAAGGCAGAATGAGTTTATCTTCAATATAGTCTAGGAATGGCCAAACTATGTTTAGAAAAAAGTATTTATCGTATTTTTTCTTCGAAAAATTTAAATCAAATAAATGGGTTTTTAAAAATAGAAAAAATATAGGAAATGCAATTCCTATATATTTTTTTCATTAAATTCAAGCTTAAACTTTACATACAATTAAAAACTTATATGTCAAAAAAAAAATAAAAAATATTGGATAAGTGGTAGTTTCATGTCATATTGAAATTACACTAACTTATGTTTTAATATTACTTAAAAATTTCGACTTCATGAATAATATGTTTTTTTTTATAAATCAGAATCTTTTCAAAATTGTATACGAAATAATTTTTTAACATCAAAAATGAACAAAAGCATTTTCACAGAAAAAATTTAATAAAAGTCAACCATTTATTAATAAATAACACAAAATTGTCCCAGCTCTTTTATACAAAATATACAGGCCTGTCACAGAAAACCATTCCGATCGAAAGTAAAATTAATTCCGTACTTTGCTTCTTCAAAAAACATAAAACGAAAAAAATTTTTGGGGTGGAAACCACAAATCAATTCCACTTTGAAAATTTAAAGTGGTTTCATTCCGAAAGTTTTCTTTGTTTCATGTTTTTTGAAGAAGCAAATTACGGAATTAATTCCACATTCGATCGGAATGGTTTTCTGTGACAGGCCTGATAATATTTTTTTAGATTTAATAAATTTTACATATGATAGATATTTTGGTTCACTACACAGATTTAATTTGTAAATAAAATAGTAAAGGCCTAAAAATTGTAACTTTTCAAGAAAAAACTTTAAACAATTTTTATTGAAAATATTCACAATTTTGTGTTAAATAAAACTATTAATTTAACATTTTCCTAAGAAAATATCTACCATTTTCCTAGAGGACGATATCAAAAATATTACTTTTCGCTTAATATTTTATTAAACCTTCTGAAAATTTCTCTTGCTTTCCTGAAGAGTTGTTGTACTTTTTTCGTACACCTGCGTGAAAAATTTTCATATTCAAAAATTAATTTTTAAATACACCCTATAGCGTTGAAAAATTACTCGGGAAATGACATAAATAGCATCATAAATAAAGCCTATCAAATTTTGGAGTTATGCTTAAATTTTTTAGGTTCCTGCATAATATAATAACAGAAGGTAGAATCACTAGAGAGAGTTGTCAATTTTATTTCTTGTTAAGTCAAAAAACTGAAAAATGGAAAGCAGAAAACAAAAATCAAGAATGAAAAAAAAAAATATTTTGTTTACATACATACATAAGTAAATCATTAAAACTGTTTCTTGAAATGCAGAATGTGAGCCCAGTGTGAACTTTTAATACAAACATTTGTCCAATAGGACATTTAGAAACCATATATCTGTTAATATTTGTTTTTTATAATAAAATTTTGTTGCATAAATTTGTTTTTAGAAGTTTTTGTTTTATATTTAAAATATTTTTTTTTCTAGTTTGAAGTTTTATTTTAATTTTTTTTACATTTTCTTTTGATTCATATGTGTTTGACTTTTCAGGGTAAATAAAAATGAGAACAAACTTTCTAGTGATTTTACCTTTAGTAATTCTATCATGGGTTCCTGTATTTTTTCTATTAAGATATTTTAAAAGTAGAATAATCAATTTTATTGTCGTATTTATTTCTTTGGTTTGAAATTTTTGGTGATTCAATGCATTAAAATTTTTCTGTAAAAGTCAACAAAAAATATGCAATCAATTTAAAAACATTTTTGTTGTAAATATAGCAAGATTTGGTTTTTTAGTTAGATTAAAACTGAAGAACTTATTCGATTTTATGTGAAATTACCCAGAAGGTATGCTACAAATAAAGCTTAAAATGAAATAATTTGCTTAAAATAAATGAAAAATTTTTTGATAAAAGTTTTTAGTTTTTAAACGATTTTAAATATTGACATCTCATTTTATTATAAACAAAATATCATTAAGACTTAAAAAAGAAATACGTAAAATAGAAAAGTATTTTAATATAGTTAAAAGGTATGTTTTTCCTAATAAAAAAATCTAAAATTTAGGGAGTTTCGAGATTTTTAGTTTAGCAACTAATCTCAAAATTGTTTTTTCGAATTTTCTCGAAAATTGGTTGGTGATGTACACAAGAAGATTGTTTTTTTGAGTAAAACTACAAAAATATAAACATTCAGACTGAAATAGTATGAAATTTTATAAAGTGATTTATTTACATAATTTTCACTAGATTTTCTTCACGGGCTCCTCTTTGCCGAAAAAATTATTAGCGTATATTTTCCAGTTGACATATAATATATTCCAGTAAAAATTAAATTTAGGTGAGATTTTATTTCACATTTAAATGTTTAATTCATTCAATCATCTACTTGATTGATTTAATCAATTTTTAATTAAAAAATGTTTTCTATTTTTCATTTTTTGTAGTTATTAGTGATTGATATAATAATTTTGGTGATTTATTGGATACTTGTTTTGGTGTTATCAGATTAACTTCAAATTTTCATCTAAGTAAAAAAATAAATTTTAAAAATTACTCACATAACGAAGAGATAGTTCAGTGTGCTTTAGGGAATGGTAAACAATGCCAAACTCGATTTTCGATTTTACGATCAACTTTTTTCATTTCGATTTTCAAAATCGATTTATCGATTATTTTATTTTGAAGTCGATTTTTTATTGATAAAGTCAAAAGTGTATCAAAAACATCTAAAAATTAAAAAATAAACCTATAAAATAATTTCAAATATTCAGGTCACAAATATAAAAGTTATGTATATAATATATAAGAAATCTGTGAATATTTTATTTATCCATCAAAACAATCTTCTTCAGTAAAACTTTGTAAAAAGGCTATGTTCACTACTAAGCCTGTTTCTTTGCTGGTTTATTATAAGGACATCCTTTAAGAATAGAAGTTCACACGGTACTGATATTCTCGAGCAATTTCATTAATATTAGGATAAATTGTTTTATTATTTCTTTTTTCCTTCAGAGGATTTAGACTATTGTTTTGCCAACTGCCCAGCTAGGAATGATATGTAAAAATACTAAGATCTTTTGCGAATTAAATATTGGCAAACTCCACTTGGGTGCATTTTTAAATTTTATTCCCGCCAAATTATGTTTAAAAAAGCGGACATAACTTTATTATTACCAACCAAAAAATTTTAATTTATAAGATTTTTATAATTCTACATATTTTTTTAACTTTTTAAAACAAACACGATTTTTGAAACTAAATAATCGATTTCAGTATAAAATAGTTAACATAAAATCGATTGCAAACAACCGACTTTTTTTTCCCATGAAAATCGACTAAAATCGAAATCGATTTACCATTCCGTAGTGTGCTTGACATCCTATCCAGATCTAAATAGCTTAGCTTTTTGTGTTTTTCTAATGATGCACTCTTTATTTAAATTATTTTATTTTGAACTATTCAGTAGTATTACAGAAGTAAAAACACGGCTTTCATAATTAAAATCCTTTCAATATTCTCTGAGAAATGTTTATTTTAATACATATTTGTAATTTTGCATATTTGTATGTAATTAAAAATAATAATTATAAATAACCAGTTTTCTGTCAAAAAAAAAAAAAAAAAAAAAAAAAAAAATTTTAAATTTTC
Source organism: Protophormia terraenovae (assembly GCA_951394005.1). NCBI lineage: Eukaryota > Metazoa > Arthropoda > Insecta > Diptera > Calliphoridae > Protophormia > Protophormia terraenovae. The sequence continues at coordinate 39,959,761 of OX596075.1, read as the reverse complement.
ATAGTTCTAAAACTATATATAAAAACATAATTTTTCCAGTGATGATAACAAAATTTCCCCCCCCAAATGCTTTGGCTGGATCCGCGCCTGTCGAACCCTATCCTCCTTTAACCACGGACATAGCTAGATCGACTCAGAATCTAACCAGGACCCAGAAAATATATACTTTGTGGGGTCTTAATTGATTTTTTCGACATGTTACACACAGAATGACAAAATCAATATATCAATATGGTGGATAAAAAAATTATAAAGTGGAATATAGTTAAAAAAATGAATAAAAGAAAGTTTAAATAATTAGAACTTTTCTTCATAAAGTTCCGGAACTGGAACCGGTCACTAGTCCTGAGAACCTGTCACGTGACTAGTTTTGAACCGGTTCTCTTTCCTCTAGGTTAAAAATAATTAATTAATAATTGACAATTAAAACAATTGAATACGGACAAAATATTTTCACAATTAGAATAAATTATAAATTTTTGGAGGAAGAAATTTTACACTTTCACAGAGATTTTTATATTTAAAAACTCATTCCATTTGTATTTAAATAGTTTTAGTTTTAGCAATTTTAATAAAGAAAATTTGCTATTTTAAAAAGATGATTTAACCCGAACTTTGATCTCAATATTAACATGGGTATTTTCGTATTGTAGTTTTAATAAATAGCTGGAACCATACAAACGTTGTGCCTTTGTTTCTGATTGGATAGACTCTTTATTTAATTTTTGTATAAACTGAAAATTTAAAAAATAACTGGAGCAATTTTTTCGATTTAAGTTAGTGCTAAAGAAAACCTTGTGTTAATGATTTTATTTTAACCTTTTGTTTTAAATGAATGTGTTAGTGTTTAATTGTTTAAGAAAAACTTTTGCTATAAATTTGAAAAAGCGTCACGTTTTTTATCAATCCAAATTTGATTTAAAACTTGAAATTAAAATTATAATTTTTAATGTTTCAGTTTTTATTTACTTTATTTATAGTTCCAAAATTTCGATGGGTCAATTTGTGAAGTCTCAAGATGGTTGTGAACCAAGTGCCTGCGAGAAGAGTTAAAAAGAAAATTCTTTATATAAAAAAAAATCCCTCTTTCTTTATATACTTTTTTAAAATCCCGCTTTTTCCCGTTCGGGTCCAGCTTTTTGGCAAAAAACCTCTGGTCACGTTACATATAACTCCAGTTAATTTCGCAGAAATCGTAATAAAAAAGTTTTTCAGAAATACCTTTTTACTGCTTCTGTAAAAGTGAAAATTATGATACCTAATTTGTGAGCCAAATTTGGCTCTATATTATATAAATTCATGTGCCTTTTATATTTTGCGAAAAATTTATAACAATGATAAAATTTATTTCTAAAGATGGCAATATTGTTTTCTAGAGTAGTATTCATAACAGTTAATACATTTTGTGATCCGGGTTCGGATGTTTATATTTCTAATTTCTATTGGCTAGCAAATGATTGCGCAACTAAAAGATCTTTTATACTTCAAACGTACAGAAGCAAAGTACGAGGAAATACGCAAGCGTTTAATTTTAAATGTTTCAGGCAGGTGCAACTTGTCTGTGGTTGGGCAATCTTTGAAGGAGTAAGTAATACTGTTGACTAATCATTTAAGTTAAGATTTTCAACGCTTATTGACTTTATCATTTTAAATGGTATAGTGAAGAAAAATTTAAGATTTTTTAAAAGAAATCCCAATCAGTGTTACCGTTTGGCGACTTTAGTCGCCATTTGCCCCTTTTTCAACCACCTGGCCACTTTTTTGGCCCCTTTTTGAAATGGCGACTAAATGGCGACTTTTTAAGACTATGTGCTAAATGGCGAGAAATTATGTTGTTTGAAATATATCGACCCATTATATATTAAATTTAACAAATAAATTCATTATTTTGAGATTATTTCACAGTATAGTGATATAAAGAGACGCGTATTATAAGTTCACTTATAAATGAACTGAAACTGTTAGTAACTAAAAGTAATTATAAAGTTTATGAACAGCTATATATAATATCATATGCTGAATCTTTTTGGACTCGATTGAAAAAATAAAAAAGATTCGATGAATACCTTTATCTTAATTTATATTTTTACATTCTTCATAGCAATCCCTCAGGGGAAGGTGTTTTTTAACTAAATTATCAGTAATAAAAAATTGTTTGACAGACTTAAGTCAAAACATGTGGATTCATTCGTTCCGTCTTAAACTTTGTCCGACGGGGATTTGGAAGACTGGAAAACTCGTACAAAAGTACAGAAGTTTAATTAATTAAAAGAGGATTGTATGTTAACTATTTTTGTGAATATTTTTTTGTGAATTTATGCAATAATAAAAATTGTTGTAAAATAATTATAAATTATTTTGTTATTAATAAAACTCAATTTTGTAGTTTTTTATAAAATACAAAGTTTTTTGTTTTTTCTGTTATCAAATAAAAAAAATTTTAAAGAGTTTTTTTTAGGTTTTAAAGCAGTTGGCCCCTTTTTTCCAAAAAATCCCCTTTTTTGGCGACTTTTTATTTTGAAATCCCCTTTTTTGGAGACTTTTTAAAAATTCTCAACGGTAACGCTGATCCCAATGTGCAAAATAATAGTAGCATTACCATATACTTTGCTACGTTGAATACGTTTGAATACGTTGCTGAATAATTCCAAGGCAACGAATTTAAAAAATATTTGTTTATATGATAAGTCCTAAACATGAACAATAATTAAAAAAAAATATATATTTCTCTTTTTCTATGCGTCTTGTTAAGTTAGTTAATTTATTTTAGCCGCATGCTTTTTGCTTATGCTAAATAATAGTAGCAAAATGTTAAAATCGGAAAATAGTATTATTTTTCATTATTTTGGTTTCAACGTTTGGGGAACCTTTTCATTTCATGGCTCAGGGTCCATATTTTGGATAAAAGGTAACATGGATGCTCCAATGCATGTGGAAACATTAAGAATAGTCATGTTGTCTTATTCAGAAGATACAGTTAGGGACAAAACTATTTGTACACCCATGCATTTCGTATATCTTCAATAATTTATAAAGAATAAAAAATTATTATATGTAGTTTTAATTCAGGTCCATTTTTATTGAATTATTTGATAAAAAATAAATTAATATATAACAAATTGTTAAAAAACAGTACAATTTAAGTAAAAATCTTTGGGACAAAAGTATTTGTACATCAGTACTTTGTACAATTATTTGTACGTTGGACTCTTGTATGATGATTTTTTTTAAATACCGTTATATTTTCTTCGTTAATCGAGTTTTATTTTACAAAATAAGAAGTTGGTTTTAACGTTTTTAATAATAAGCACATCAAAAATGGGAAAGCGAAAAGAGTTGAGTTTGGATATTAAAAATTTAATTATTGATGAACATAAAAAATGAAAATCTCTCCGGAATATAAGTAATTTAGTAAATTTGCAACATTCCACAGTACAATACATTGTAAACAAGTATAAAAACGGCGGATCTGTTGAAAATGTGCGTGAAGGTATACGAAATATATGAGGTGTACAAATAGTTTTGTCCCTAACTGTAACTTTAGCAAACAGAAATAGCAGTCGTAAACCAAAATTTTCCGAGAACATAAGCCCTTATTTTATTATTCTTGTGACAGGTTTAACGTAAATTGCGTAATTTTTCGTTTCGCAAAATATATACATACGTAAAAACTCCTCAAGATTTATTTATTTGATTCAATTTTATTAATAACAGAATAATTTATTTATATTTATTTTTATTATTGCAAAAATAAAGATTAACTCATGAAAATAATTAACATAAATTACTCTTTTTATTAATTAAATATCTACTTTTGTACGAGGTCTTCCCTCGTACATTGCCCCTATCTAACATACATATATAGGACAATTTGTTTTTCACTAATGATAATTTAGATAAAGAAAAATGTACTTATTCATCGAACAATTTTTTTTTTTTACTTTTCCCAATACGGACCAATAAAAAATTCATTTGATGTTTTAAATACTTAGTTAGTTGTTCATAAACTTTAACATTAGCTTCAGTTTCGAACAGTTTCAGTTCATTTCTAAATTCTCCGGGTTTTTTTTTTTTTTTGACATTGTGAAACAATTTCAAAGTAATTAATTTCTTCGTTAAAAAACATAGTGTTTTGTCATTTAGTCTTAAAAAGTCGCCATTTAATTCAATTTTAAAAAAAGGGTCCAAAAAATTTACCCAACGGTAACGCTGGTTTTGTGTAGGCCTAATTGATACTCCATATACTTCTTTATGCTGTACATTAAAAAATAAAAATAATATAAAAAAAAAACAACAAAAAGCGCATTGTCACGTTAACTTAAGGCCCAACTACTCAACAAAAAATCATCGTATCGCAATCAGCTGTTTCAACCAGCTTTATGCAGATGTGTGTATATAGCTATTGACACAAAGATTCTAGGTAGCGTATCGCAGAAATCTACAGAAAATAGATTTTTACGTAGCTGCGTGAGTTTTTAACAACCCTGTAATTTATTTTACTCACAAAATAACCGAAAAACAGGGTTGTTTACACAATAAATGTTGAAAAACATATGTTACGTTTACTTTTGTTGTCTGGTTGAACAAAATGTTTCACGCTACTTTTCTTCATTCTACGTTGCGATAGAAAGTTGACTGGTTGGGGCTTTATCTCCTCAACGATTTTGTATTTTCAATATGTGTAACGAAATAAAAAAAGATCAAAGTTGTTCAACAATCAATAATTTGAGTTTGCTGCATTGACGCGAATCGATAACATTTTCAATGAATGATTTAATACAATTGATGTGATGTCAATTCTAATTATCTCTTGTGAAATAAATTACAAAAATAAAAATAAAAAAAAGCTTTTTTTTTTTTTTTTTGATCTGTAGATCTTTAAAAACAAAATACTCAATTAATATTTTATTTATTACTTTCCTATAGAAAGGTGAGTTGTACAAAAAGGCGTTGAATATAATTTAAGAAATAATAATAAATAAAAAAATATTTTCAGAAATTAGATTAAAAAATGTTTATTTTTAATATAATGACGTTATGTTTTTAATTAAATGTGTAAAAATAAAATGAAAATATTTTGTAAAAAATGGTCCGTTAAAAATATTCTTATCTTTAAGATGAGCAATAGTAGAAAGAATTTCATAAGATAGGTTATCATTTCTGATGCAATTAAAGATCAAATTAAGAAATTTCACTGATTTATTTTCAACAATAGTAGTGTCGGACCATATCAGCTCAATGTCTGTTATTTAATGGGCTCTCGATTTTGTTTAATGCAGATAAATTAAAAAAAAAAAATACTTTTTGTTTGTTATTGGAAACATTGAGTTTTAAGAGTAATTGACGTTGGCTGTTTGCAAAATACTATTTATTCAGAGATAATTTTTTTTAAGAATCTAACTATGAAACATTCATATTTTGTGTCTTATACATTATGTATAAAGATTGCTTAAGACTAGAGTATTCATTTTACTCAACTTTTTCATTGTTCGAATAATCAAATAACTCGAAAATGCTGTTTTTAAATTACTCGAATAATCGAGTAAAACTTTTAAGTTACTCGAGTTATTCGATTAATTTATACCATAAAATTTTGTTCGATTTTTCAATGCTTATCAAAAAAAAAAAAATATATAAATAAGAAATAGTCATTCCAAAATTAAAATTTCCGTAAATATTTATGAATAGTTGTCTGTTTTTGCTTTGATAATGCTGTTGTTTCTCTATATTTAATATATTCATTGATAGTTAAATAAATAGTTGAACCAAATTTTAGATTAAGGGTAGTCCGAACTGCGATTTAATCTCATAACCTCATTTTTTAATTTGGACACACACTATGTACAACAGAGGTTGGTTTCCAGTTATATTCAAAATGTTTGTACAATATTTTTAAATATGGAAAGATCTACTAAACCCAGATTTATTTTTAGAATGTTTAATAATTCATCGTTCAATTATGTTCGATATAATTGGCTCTATTTTGAATTAAACCACAATTTCTACCGAAACGTAAAATATTTTATTTCTTCTTATTTTAAAGAAGAAATGAAAAATATGCACTATGGACTATCCTTTTCACATAAAGTAGTTCAGCGATTCTTAACATAAAGAACAAGTTTACATGCTAAACTTAATTTTAAGTATAAATTCCTTCTATATAACAAATTTCATTCAAACCATCACCATAATATCTTCTACACCAGACTGAGCATTTATTGCTATATAAACTATGTACTTTCATTCGTAGAACCAATAATGTTTTTCCAAATCAAGTTTAAAATCCTCTAATTTAATTCTTATTATTTATTAAATTTATATAAAATTATTTGAATTTTACTTTATAATTAATGGCGTTTATATTTTTATTTTATTAAAAATTAATTAAAAAATTACCTTTAAATATATGTTGTAATTTAAGCACATATTCGGTTCATTTTATTTAATACATTTAACAAAATTAAAGTTTGTGGTACCACTTTTAGATTTGAAACATTCTTACAAATTTTGAAACATTGTTTTAAGCTAAATTTTCTAGAAAACTAAAATTAGAACATCCTAAAAACTAGTTAAGAAAGAAAATATTTAAAATATTTTTTACTCGAATTATTCGATTAATCGACATAATTTGCTCGAATAAATTGTTACTCGAAATTCTGGATTTTAATTTAATCGAACAGTTGTTTTAATTTTTAATTTGTCGATTAATCGAACAAATAATACAAATAATATATATATATATATATATATATATATATATATATATATATATATATATATATATATATATATATATATATATATATATATATATATATATATATATATATATATATATATATATATATATATATATACTTATATATATATATATAAGTTTTTAAAGCCACTAAATAAAAATAAATAACAACCAATCTTTAACATTTAAATAAAGATACAACTCAATGACTTTATATTTACAGTCCCTGATAATGCAACGATTTAAAAATAATAATTGACTGCATTTTATAATTAAACAATGACTAAATCGAATGTCAATATAAATAATTAAGACAACTTAATCAAAACAAAAGCTACAGCAGACCAAATATTCAATTTAAGTACGGTACCAAATGCATTCAAATAAAAACTCCATGCATCATACAACCAATTGAAGATAATCCAGGCAAGAAATACACAATATACATATGTATAATATGCAAATGCTACGGGAGAAGAAACAAGTTCTCCTACATTAATGAAAAACAAAAATAAAAAATCTTGATAATTGGCAGCAACGGCTACTGCAACAAGTGCAGTGTAAATATGCAAATGAAACATGATTTTCAAGTTTAATTAGTTTTAATTAAAAAGTAAATATGTAAAGTAAATTCATAAAAAAAATTTAAACTTTAGCAAATTGATATATGTACTTGTGTAAGCAAAATGGTGCAAAATACCAAGCACCCGAAAACTTTTTATTTTTTGTTTCCGAGTTTACACACCCAGAGAAATATCAATCACATACGTGTTGAAAACGATACCATTCTGTGTCAATAGTGAATCTGCACCGTATGTGTTTAAATTAAACACTGCGTGTTCAATTCTTATTGAAAATCGATACCTAATTGGCACCAAGTTGAAACCATTTCGGTATCAAATTGTTAAATTACATATGTTTTCTACTAAATTTGTAAACGAAAGGTATTAAAAAGCTGTTACCGTAAATTACCAATGTGACCACAACCGTTGTTGATTTTGAATCGAATTTTTTCCCTTAGTGCATTGGTTCTTGAAATATTTGAACACAATTTCGTTGATTTTCACCTTATATGGGAGGTGGGCGGTAAAGTGGGCGGACCACGCCCATTTTTGGTTTCCGAGTTTATATCGATCCCTGAACTATACGTACAAAATTTCGTTGTCATATATGCTTTTGTTGAAGAAATATCAGCATAAAAGTAGTGGGCTAGTTTTTAGCCCATAACTTTTTTGTTTATCAAGCGATTTTGCCCATTTTCAATCCCATTTTCAATGTCCCGGACGGACATAGCTAGATCGACTCAGAATCTAACCAGAACCCAGAAAATATATACTTTGTGGGGTCAAAGATGTTTCCTTCGACATGTTACATACGAAATGTCAAAATCAATATACCCCCCATTTTTTTGATGGTGGGTATATAAAATAAAAGTTATGAGCTAAAAGCTAGAAACACAGGGTGTCCGTTTCATACTTTTTTGCTGATATTTCTTCAATAAAAGCATGTACGATGACGAAATTTTGTACGTATAGTTCGGGGGTCGATATAAATTTGGAAACTAAAAATGGGCGTGGTCCGCCCACTTTACCGCCCACTTTACCGCCCACCTCCCATATAATTTGAAAAAGTTGATGGTGGGTATATAGATTCGGCCGGGCCGAATATAACATTCGCGCTTGTTATTCAATGAAATTTTATTTTCCATCCGATGAAGTTTAAAATAATTTTCAACTTTCGTAATAAATATCACAAAAGATATTTACATATATTTTTTATTTCGATCATAATGAAAAAAATTAAATTAATGATGAAAATAAAAAAATTATAATGAATTTTTATTTTTGTAAAAATATTGTTTTTTATTATTAAAATCCGGTCTCTGTAAAATACACAGTACATACTTCTATACAAACCTATTTATATTTGTGTTTATAATAATTAATAATTATACCCTACATCACCATAGGTGGTTGGGGTATTATGCGTTTGTGCTGTAGTTTGAAGATATCGTAAAAAATTTGGCACGAATATTTATTTTGACACAGGGACGAAGCCTATTGAAATTGGTTACGATCGGTCTATTATTTCACCTACCCCCCCATACAAATGTCTTCTCGGAATAGGGGTTTACGATCATAAATGCCTTAAATATAGCAATATTTCAATGAAACTCGGTACAAAAGTTTTGTATAAGTATCAATCTTTGTGCCCAATTTCATCAAGATCGGTCCATAATTGACCATAGCTCTCATATAAATCCCCACATCCAAACGTCACTTTTATGTGCATAAATCCCATACGAATGATAGCATCAAGTAAATATTCGACACAAATAAGTTTTATATAAGTAGAAATAGTATTGCCAAATTGTATGAGAATCGATTCATAATTTACCATAGCTCCCGTATAAATCCTCTCCCGGGAAGCGCTCTAAAGTTCATAAAATCATATAGATGTTAGTATCAATGCATTGTTCTGTATTTGTATAATTTATTTTACATTTAGTAAAAGAGTTGGTCTACAATAGGCCACAGTTAATTTTTATCTCATACACAATGGTGTAGGGTATCACATGGTCGGGCTTGACCGACTATATCTTCTTCTCTCTTTTTTTTTCTTTTTCTTTTTTTATGAAATCTATAATTTAGAATCATTTACAATATCTGTCAAAACTTCATTGATGTGTAAAGTGTAATTTCAGATTTTTAGCGAAGACAATTTTATCGAAACTGACATTTTCCCTACATATAACAATGTTTAAGCAATCACAGCGGTTAGGGCTGTAAGATATACAATTTCTAATAATAAGAAAGTTATAGTCGGTCAGCCCGTCAATATAATGTCCTATTGCCTTTGTGTATTTAAATGATTTCTGAAATTTTCGGAAATGGACCTAATATGGAACCTATGGCCATTTATGGAGTGATCTTTATGAAATTAGTTAATATAATTTCTGCTTACTTATTTATGTCCAATATTACCATGATATTACAATTTATGTGCGATTTTTGTGGGTTTTAGGTTAGGTTAGGGTGATAGAGGATCACACAGAACTGTGTATGCTCAAAATATGTTGATCCACAGTGAATCTTCAATAGGGACAGAAAGAAAAGAATAAAATGAAACATATTAATATAAATATAATAAGTTCCTCAAGCTCCACATAGTGGGTTCTCTGCTTTGCAGTCAATCCTTTGATTCCTTGTCAATCCGTTCGGGGCCTCGATTGCTATATTGCCGGACTTCCATTATTACTTGTTAGATGTATCTTTGTTGCCTTAATAAATTTCAAGATCTTTAATGGAATTATCCCTCTTAATTCTTCCAAGTTCTGAAAAAAATAAGAACTTAAATCTATAGCAGCACACTCGCAGAGAAAATGAAATGTATCAAATTCCTCATCGCTGCACCATTTGCAGTGATTATCATAATTTTTTTAAGAAAATATTTTAAGTCGTTATGACTTGTAATAATATATAATATATAATATATAATATATAATATATAATATATAATATATAATATATAATATATAATATATAATATATAATATATAATATATAATATATAATATATAATATATAATATATAATATATAATATATAATATATAATATATAATATATAATATATAATATATAATATATAATATATAATATATAATATATAATATATAATATATAATATATAATATATAATATATAATATATAATATATAATATATAATATATAATATATAATATATAATATATAATATATAATATATAATATATAATATATAATATATAATATATAATATATAATATATAATATATAATATATAATATATAATATATAATATATAATATATAATATATAATATATAATATATAATATATAATATATAATATATAATATATAATATATAATATATAATATATAATATATAATATATAATATATAATATATAATATATAATATATAATATATAATATATAATATATAATAAAAAATATATAATATATAATATATAATATATAATATATAATATATAATATATAATATATAATATATAATATATAATATATAATATATAATATATAATATATAATATATAATATATAATATATAATATATAATATATAATATATAATATATAATATATAATATATAATATATAATATATAATATATAATATATAATATATAATATATAATATATAACATAATAATAAACATTTTCTCAATTCATTTTTTTCGAGATCTTTGCTCAATATATTGTTATTCCTTGGTTCCTATAACGCCTTTGTCTGCTTATATCTTGATGAATTATTCCAGAGTGCATCAGCTCCCACTTTGAATTTATTTCTAATTTTCCGATATATATAATCCGGTAATATATAAATGTCTTTACATGCGTTAGTCGATTCCATATCTGCGTCAGTTTGTGAGAGTTTATCAGCTATTTTATTACATGGAATGTTATTGTGACCCGATACACAGCACTGTTTTAAAAAGTGTTGTTCGTTGAGAACTCGTAGATCTCTGCGACAAGTGCTGACCACCTTTGATCTCATATTCCAATTACAAAGTGCCCTTATGTTAGCCTGACTCTTTATGTAAATTGTGATGTCGCTTGTAAATATTATCTTCATAGATTTTAGTCTTGTTGCTTCAGACACTGCAAAGATTTCAGCTTGGAAAATACTACAAGCGTTGTTCAGTCTTGAGCTGTGTTTAACACCTAACTTTTCAGAGAAAACTCCACTTTCTGTTCCATTCTCTTTCCTAGTACCATCTGTGTACACCTCAATACCATCTAGTATTGGGAGATCAATAATCGATCTCCCAGTCTTCTCACGGCGGTATAGTCCCTGTATTCTCCTTCTCCTACCGAGTTTCAGTTGCCATGTAATCTGTTATTAAATTGTTGTAGCTAAATTTTCTAATTAGGGATGAATGTGCATTATCTCTAATTTTCAGTTGTCCATTTTGGCTCAACCTTTTCTGGGTCTTAAAAGCGTATTCTTGTATATATAAATGAAGTGGTTCAATTTCCAGAATTCTGCCCAATGCTTCAGCGACGGTGGATCTTCTTGCTCCTGTTATGCTCCACGTAACAACCCTATTTACTCGTTCAATGAAAGAACACAGAAAAAAGTTACCAAGTAATTAAAATATTTTTGTTGGCACACAACCAAAATGTGCCCTTATGTTATTTAATATGACAAACTTATTGTTAAATATAGTTCGTTGTTTGTTAAACATATTTTTATTTAATGTTACAAATTCGTTGTTGAAAAATTATTGTTAAGTGTTAAAAACTTTCAGCAACAAACAATTTTATTAAATTTATAAATATTGTTGTTGGTTGCTTTTTAATTTGCCACCAAAAAAGTGGTCCATGTGTTTGACACGAGTAAAAAGTAGCGTAAGTTTTCCTTACTCTTTCCTATAGGATGGATATCCAATTCAATTTATGGTCGTATAAAATGCCTAAAAATTTTATCCATTTGAAAGTTTCAAAGTTCTTCCTCCTAGTTTCGGTGGGTTAAAAGCAGGTATTCTCTTTCCAATCCCGTTTTCTTAGAAATGAACCCAAACCACATTTGATAGCCCATTTATTTAATACCTTTAGAACATCTTCTATTAACCCCGCAAGAGTACTTGGGAATTTTCCATTTATTAGTAGCACTACATCATCTATATATGCCACTACTCCTACACCTAATGTATTAAGTTTCAATAATATTACATTCAATGCTATAATCCACAAAGTCGGTGATATGAATCCGCCTTGAGGAACGCCTCGTTTGGATATGGCATTTAGAAATGTTCCGCCTTGTTCAGCTCGAAACTCTCGATTGTTAAGAACTTTCAAAATCCACGTTGTGACACCCCGGTCACTACCACTATAACACAGAGCTTTCTCAATAACCTCTGACTTGGTATTATTAAAAGCTCCTTCAATATCGTGGAAACACGCTAGTGTGAATTCACCTTGGTGTGTGCTCTGTTCTATTCTCGTCGTTGAATTATGTAGTGCAGTTTCAACTGAATTTCCTCTTAAATATGCATGCTGATCAGGTAAGAAAGGCATAGTATGGATTCTCTCTCGTACATTTTCATCTAAGATTCTCTCGAGAGTTTTCAGCAAAAAAAGAGGAAAAACTGATAGCACTGTAGTCTTTTGTTACAACATGTTATATCTTACCCACTTTTGCTATAAAGATCACCTTCACTTTCCGCCTATTGTCGGAACATACGAATGATATAAGCAAGCAATATATAGTCTTCTTAATGGTTTCTCAATCATTTCGCTACATTTCTGCAGCATTATTTGATAAATCCTGGCGATTTATAAGGACCGAAAGTGATTATGACCCCTTTTTATATATCTCTACTGTAACTAGACCGTTGTTCATATCGGAGGCGAATACTTCACGAGAAGTATTCGCCCTGTTAAAATTACAACAGGAAAATTATGTTTCAAATAGCGCCTTAAAAGTCTCTTTTGCTGACTCTGTCGAAGTGCCATTTGTAGGCCCTATTGTGGACCAAGCCACCTGAAATTATGAACTTCGAATTGAATCCCTATTCCATGAAGAATTTGAAATAATGGATCAATAAAGATGGATTCAATAAAGATATACTAAATATATTTTCAAATTTTTGCTAAAAATTTTATCTTTTATACTCTTAATTCGATTTTATAACATACAATTATAATATATTAAAAAAAAAACGTGCTAGATTTATTTCTATGTTTGATGTTTAGTAGATGTACTCTTAATAAATCGTACAATATTGTATTGCTAAATGTTGCAAAATGAGTGAACGAAACAGTTTTTATGCTCTACTGAATAATTAAAGTTTTGCAGATAGCTCTATTTGAATATAAACCCACGATATGTATAATTTCCATATTACAGGTACCCGTTCTTTAATTAATCTCACATGCTATAATCGACATACGCATTAAAATAGAGACGTTAAATTGCGTAGTCAGTTTTTCTTCATCAAGTCAAGTTTCCTCCCAAATCGACTTCAGAATATCTACGAAGATTTGTGCATCTCCTAAATCTTGGTAGATATTCTGAAGTGTTATAAGAGAACAAAAACCCAGAAAAATGTTGGTTCCCGTAAACTGTAAAAAAGAATCGAATGTTATTCGATAGCGCATCATTAAAGCGCAAGAACGCAGGATTGTAAGCGAATGATTTTCATTTATTTTTTTACAATAATAAGCAGATTTTTTAAGATGGATGATGCGATGATTAGTTGAGATTAGACTAGTTTATTCAAAATTTCTAAATTAATATAATCTAAGCTAATAATTTTTCTAATGCATATTTTTTGCAGAGCCTGTAATTATTATTACCCCAATAAAAAGGAAATTGAATTAATTTCCATTTTTAATTAATTAATAGATGTTTCAATTTATGAAAAAAAATCAAATAAATTAAATTAAAACAAAAAATATAATTTACTTATGTACATTAGGGATATAACCAAATTTTGGCAATTTATTTGGGTCATTTTGGAATAAAAACCTCACCCACAAAAACGATTTTTTAAACTCTCACCAAAAAAAAGTACATACACAGAAAAAATTGTGACTAGTTTTTTTTTAAATAAATCATTATTTAGTTTATTTAGTTTAAAATAAAATTTTATTAAAGTAATTACTTGATTTTAATATTTTGATTTATTGGTTTTAAACTATTTCAAAACCAATGTAAAAAATAAAAACAATCATCTAAAATGCAACATTTGAAAGATTTTAGAGGTAAGTTATCTCAATTTTCTTACAGATTTTTGTAATATTTATAATTGATATTTATGTATGTATGTATGTATGTATGTATGTATGTATGTATGTATGTATGTATGTATGTATGTATGTATGTATGTATGTATGTATGTATGTATGTATGTATGTATGTATGTATGTATGTATGTATGTATGTATGTATGTATGTATGTATGTATGTATGTATGTATGTATGTATGTATGTATGTATGTATGTATGTATGTATGTATGTATGTATGTATGTATCTTATAGATGATCCAAAAACAATAACTCATTATTATATTCAACTATATCCATTCGTATGGGTATTTCCTCAAATTGCTGCCTCTTTATATAAAAATACTGGTAAGTAAGGAGTGAGATCGAAAAATTTTTAACATACATAATATTCAATAACTTGGAAACGGTTTATCTTAGAGATTTCATTATTTTTTTAATCATTTGATAATTTAGCACAAATCACAGAAATATATAATTTTTATGGTTCTAACCACTAATTATAAAATTGTGGACCATTTTTGAAAACCCTTTCTTTGGAGATTTGATAGTTGCTTCAGTCACTTTTTTGGAACAGTGTGCACATCTTCTGTTAAAATCTTCGGTATTTTGGGACACCTTTTTTGTGCTCTTGAATTCACTTTTCACAAGAGCTCAATATCTCTCCACTGGTCTAAGCTATGGACAATTTTAAAAATTTACCTCTCTTTTGGTACTAAAACTATGTTATTGATTTGGTACCACTCCAGAGCTTTCTTACCGTAGTGACATGATACCAAATGGACCCAAAAATATGTGGACACGTTGTGCTTTCTTAAGAAAAGAAGAAGTCTTTTTTGCAAATATTCCTTTATGCATATTTTGGTATTTATAGATCCGAATGCATCAAATGACTTTCCTGTTTTGCCGCAACTGCAAAAAGCTTGTCATACCATGAATTTTGTAAGCAATGTTTGCTGCTTTTGGGTCTTAAACTTATCTCCAACATTGCTTCGAGCATTAGCAATAAAAATTTTTGAGACACAAGCTGCGAAGATTCTGCCAGCACCTACGTTTCTTCGTCAATTATACAGCTTGAGTACTTTTGTATGAAATTTGGTTTTAAATTCCGAGTCCTATTTTTGGCTTGTAATTTTTTTTGCAGAATTCCAGTTTGGAACTTTTTGAACTTTATATGTTATCAACTTTCCCATTAGCTTTAAATTCTCGCATCAAATAGTCTAACCACTGAGATAACTGATAACTACCAGATGTGTTTGAAGTTCCTTTCAATATGCCTTAAATTTTCTGGCCTTCCCAATATCATGTGGTCCTTTTTTCTAACCGAACTAGGTTTCACATCAATAGTCAAATTCTCCTGATAATGTTTAATAACATTAGAAACGGTTTTAAGGACGACATTTAATTCTGTGGCCAATTATTTGTAAGACCTATTTGGATTTTTTGAAAATTTTTAATAACTTATAGGACGTAAATCTTTTTCGTCACTTATTTTGATGAAAGTAAGGAAAAATTCACATGGTTGTTATTAAAAATAATAACTGAAGTATTTCTCCATGATAACTAGATCAAAAAAAAAATTTATTATATATTGATTCCGAAAAAAGTTATGAGGCAAAATGTGTGTTAAGATTTTTTCAATCTCACTCCTTATATGTAGTAAATCCAAATTAATACTCGATGACAATCTACATGTAATTGTCTTGTGCTAAAAACTAACATACGTGCATATTTTCATGGGTCTGGACAAACGTTTCAATCCATTGCTTGACTCAGAACTCTTGGTATCCCAAAACGAAAGCCATGCCCATCGACATTATGACACATAAGAGAAAAATTACATAAAGTACACTGGACACAATTAATTATCCTACTTATAAAAAAATTAATTTAGCGAAGCTGGTGTTCGAAATACACTAGAGTTAAAAACCCCGGCTGTCCAGGAAATCTTTTTAGTGTCCATGGATATTAAGTCAATTTTGAAAGCGTCTAATGTCCATGGATACTATAACATTGGACATTATGAAATGTCCCTCCTGAAATTAAAATCTTTTGTAGACCAACACTAAGGGTAGAGAAAGTAGAGGAAGTTGTTACAACTCTTCTCTTGATGATTTCCATCTTAAAGGACACTTTAAATGTAGTTAACTATACACATGCGTATAATCATAATAGATCTTAACACTATCACTTGTTCAGTTGTAGTTTTATCAAAATTTTTTATCTGTCTCATTTGGGGTCTTAACAGATACAAGAAAACGCAATGCATTATGGTTCAAAATCTTTCTAAACTATAAATGGTAAGTAAAATTCTATATGTACTATACTATAGGTCGACTGCATCGTAAATGGAATTTCGAACTTTTATTTTCTTTTCAAGTATTCAAAACCGAATTTACACAGATTTTACAATTTTTTACATGTTAGCAATGGAATAATTTTGTAATATTAAGTATTAAACATTTTATAAAATCACTAAAAAATATTGTTTGAAAAACCAAATATTATTTTTATTGAATTTAATAAGAATTCTCAAACATTCAAATTTATAAATAGTAAAAATATTTTAATAAGAAAAAAATTAAAATTTTTTCAATAAAGCATTTACGAATTTGAATGTTTGATTTTACTAATTTAGTGATAGGTCCGACTTTAGTAAAAAATATAATTGGTTTTATAAATTTAGTGATAGAATTCGAAATTCAATTTGTTCTGTGTACATTTTAAATAAAAATTTTTAAATATCAAATGTCATAATAAATACGAAATATTTATTTCAATTTGCATTGTTTTGTTTATAATAAAACACAAAACTCGTAAATTTCTTCTAAAAATCATCCAAATGTAATGAAATTCGGCAAGAGTATTAATATTGTTAATAATGCAAATACAGAGTTTTAGATTGATTACAGCGATATTTCGCTATTTATAATATCTCAAAAATGAGAAAAATTTTATTTTTAAGAACACGAATATCTTCCAAAATATTTCCGTTACAACGTTCATTTAGACGCATATTTAAAGGTAATGAAATTACCTTTAAAATGATACCTGAAACATGTTTTTATGTTGAATTTTATTTGTGGATAATTCGCGAATTAAAATTCGCGGTCGCGTATCTTCAAAAGTAGTATTTTAAAATTCGTGAAAAATATATATGTAGATGATGGAGCTTGGTATACAGAAATTAAAAATGGTGTTTTAAAAATTTGTGAAAAATATATATGTAGAGGATGGAGCCATTCTGAAATGCAGCGTTTGAAAAACTAGACTCCAAGTAGTCGTAGCAGCAAATTGAGAGTCCCATCACGTAAGCCATTGAGAGTCCCATCACGTTACTAACAGAGTGCATTCAGAATGACACCATCCTCTACATATATATATATATATATATATATATATATATATATATATATATATATTTCACGAATTTTAAAATACCACTTTTGAAGATACGCGACCGCGAATTTTAATTCGCGAATTATCCACCAATAAAATTCGACATAAAAACATGTTTTAGGTATCATTTTAAAGGTAATTTCATTACCTTTAAATATGCGTCTCAATGAACGTTGTTACGTAAATATTTTGGAAGTTAATCGTGTTCTTGAAAATACAATTTTTTTCATTTTTGAGATATTATAAATCGCGAAATATCGCGATAATCAATCTAAAACTCTGTATTTGCATTATTAGCGTCAATATTAATACTCTTGCCGAATTTAATTTGGATGATTTTTAGAAGAAATTTACTATTTTTGTGTTTTATTATAAACAAAACAATACAAATTGAAATAAATTTTTCTAATTTATTATGACGTTTGATGTCATAATTTGTAAAATATTGCGAGTCCCAGAATGCTACTTACCAAGGATATGGAAAACATTTTCAGCATTAACATATATTTTTGAAAAATTTTTAAAAAGAAAATTTTTCGGGATATTTACCCGCGAACTAAAAATCGCGAGATATGGACCATTTTCATGTTGAAATAAAAGTCATTTTATACGTCATATTAAAGGTAATTTTGGTACCTTTAATATGACATCTCAATAAATCTAATATCATAAATACTTTAGAAGATATTTGTAATTTTGTGTATTCAGCTTTGTGCATATTTTTAGCTATTTTACACTTTCAAACCGCGATATTTCGCGAACCACTTGATGAAATTATCTGAAATTTTGAATTGAAATTTGTTTTGACAAGCAATAATGAAAAATCAACTGGTTGGTTTTAAATGGAATGACTCAATAGTAAAGTGAAAAATGTTGTTTTTAATTAGTAAAATACATAAAATTCAAATTTAACGTGGACATTGTTTTACATAATGGGTAAATGTTCTGTACGACTTTAATATCACGTTGTGTGCATATGTTGCTTCGCTGTTACATTAGGATTATTGATTTCCAAACTTTACCGCGTTTTGTGTGTGAACTTTTTTGACAACCGCGAAAAAGTAATACCATTTTTTTAAACAATTTTCGATGGCCTATTCGACTATGCTAGGGCCATTTTGATATTTGCAAAAAATGTGAAAAAGTTATAGCCCTAATGTACATATTATTTAATTATTTAAAGATAAAGTTCAGTAAATGTTGAAAAACCATATGATTTTAAAAGGTATACAATCCCTGCGGAAAATTTGTGGCAATTGCAGTAATGGACCGGTTCCTCAGTACCAGTTGAGTACCAATTGACACCTAACTCGTCACCAAAGTTCCAAGTTGGAACCAGTTGACACAAACACACTCACTATTTAACAATTGAGAGTCAATTTATAACATACTTGTTAAGTGCGCAATTAGCAACTCGCGCGCAATAAAAATCAGTGGCTGAGTGGTTAGCGTCGAAGACTATAAAACATAACATACAGATGAACATGGATTCGATTCGGGGTGCCGCCATCGACATTAACGAAAAATTATAAAACAAAAATAAACATAATTTAATAAAAATAATAATAAAAAAATGTTAAAAAAAAGTACACAAATACCGAATTTTCATAAAATTTTTATTACATTAATCGTTACTAAACCTGTCCTCTTGGACTAGTCCTGTGACCTATCCTGTGACCTGTCCCAAGAAGCTAATTAGCCACCTCCAATGACAACCCCATGTAAAAGTGACAGGTTCCTCTTATACAAAGTTCCGGAACTGGGATCGGTCACTAGCCCCGAAAACCTGTGAAAACCACGGGACAAGTTTTGAACCGGTTCTCTTTACTCTAGGGATATTTCTGTGCCAAATATTAACCAAATCCGATAACCTATAATTTCTTGTGTGGTGTGTCATAAAATTCATGTCATGTTCATTACTTGTTTATTTTTTAATTAAATAAGTTAATTGGTTAATTAGTAATAAATATTATGGTTTTGTTAAAATTTTTTAAGTGTTAATTCTTGTTTTAATTTTTTATTATTAATTTTTTATTTTTTTTGTTTTGTAAAATTTATTTAAAATATAAAAATAAATATATGATTATATCCATGTAAACGCTTTAACGTTATTTTTTATTGTACTTTTACTTACAAGTTTATTATTATGTTAATTTTTTATTTTATTTTTTTGTTTTTTCTTTTTTTCAACGAGTATATGTACATTAATTTTTTATTGTATCTTGTAAATTTATGACCACATGCGTGCAATTTAAATTCAAAATAAATGTAAATTTGTGTGAACTTTTTTTTTAATCCATTTTGTCTCTTCACCACAACAAATACAATTAAATGCATTCAATTATAAAACGTAAAGTCATGAATTTTATATTCAACATTAAGAGTATTACAGATATATGTGAATCGTAAAGGGCATAAACCAGTAGCGTACACTAAGAATAATGTAGGGATGGTTAATGTGCCCAATTAAATAAAGTAAAGAAACGAGTTTCAAACTTATAAAAAAGTGATAAATACACTGGTCGACAAAAAAATAAAAAATTTTTCGTGCTCCCTCAAATAAAAATATGTGGAATTCCGCATGCTAAACTCGAATCAGCTTTCAGTTTTTTTCCATCAGGTCGAACTTTTTTTTATGGGCGTACCTAATATTGCGTCCTAAATAAGGCAATTACACGAGTATATTTCACCATAACTTGATAACTCGGTATGCACGATCTATATAAATAATACACCAAAATATGTGGAATAAAACTGTCTTTAAGTCGTTCTTCAAACAAATTTTTATCCGATCAATAGTTTAGGAGATATTTCGAAATAAGTGTCCGAAAAAAATAAAATAGTATACTAAATCAAAAATATTTGTAGGACCGGAAGAAAAACTTAAAAAATCAAATGATTTTTTGAAAAATCCCAAAAATAAATCCCAAAAATAAGTGTCAAAATTAAAAAGTGCATTGCTACTGTTTCCTTCAGGAAAATTATACCATTGGAGTAATATTAACTAAATTCGGTTAAAAAAACAATTATACAGTCTTACTACACCAAGAAAACTGAGAAAAAATAAAGGTATGATGCGGAAGGTAAACTTTTTGAACTAATAATAAAAATTAAAAATTTAGAATTAAGAAATCTTTATATTTTTAAATATTTATAAAAGTTACAAGCTCCGAAATGCTTTTTAACTTTGAGAATGGTAAAATTTAAATATTTAATGGAAATATGAAAGTAGTTTTAACTAATTGTATATTTGACTAATTAATTATACAAGTTTATAGGATTTATATAGAATTTTTTATATTTTTCCACTGATTGTTAGGAAATTAAAAGTTGCGAAATATTTTTGCTAAAAATTTAACATAAACATTATTACGAGATCACATAATGATAAATGATCACCTGACTGCCTTATAAATGTTAAACATAATTGTTCAATAAATTATAAAGTATGTATTTTCAAACTTGGTATACAGAAATTATTCTGTGCATGATAGCCCATGTGTTGTTCAGAGCAATTCAAGTCTTAAGATATATATGGACATAATTTTGTTTGAATTACTTAAAAATTCTTGGTTATTTGTTACAGACAATTTCAAAATGATGCTATTTGGAGATATCACCCTTAATTTGTCAAGTACTTAACTTATTTGGCTATGTCTGGCGTTCACATATTGTAGTATATGGGTTATACGTTCCAAAATTACAATTAGTGTAGATTTGATACTAAAGATTTTAAAATATATTTTCCCTATAATTAAACCATTTTAATATATTTTATGCTCCAAATAAATAAGGATTGAGGAGATCTCTGATAACACAGGTCAACAAAATCGCAAAATTATTATTACTTAGGCTTGATATAGTGTAGAAAGTCAAATGAAAATTTTCCATCACGTCACATTTTTAACCCATAGAGGACCTAAAAAATTAGCTTCCTTGAGGAGTTTTTAGGTTATGAAATTTTCCAGGTCAAAGGTAGAGCAAATTAGTCACATATGTTTTATAGGCAAGACATGGGAATACAAAAATGTAGTACTAGACAATTAGTCTCTATCTTGTCACACATAGCCCCTAGAAGTCTTTGAAGTTGTAAACATCGAAAAATTTCTCCACTAACGCAGATTTCGAAAATGGTAAAATTTTTAAAATCGCATTGACAGAAAATACGTAGACACCAAAAGTTTGAAAAAATAAAAATCCAAGTTAAAATAACAAAGTTAACAAAAAATTATAAAAAAAAAAAAAAATTATATGTTGAATAATTTTGTTTAATTCTTGCTTCTTACATACACTAAGAGACGTATTATAACTTACCTATAAATAAAAACAACGAAATTTTTTAAATAAATGAGTTAAAAAAAACTAAAAGACAACTTCGGAACAAATATAAATAATTACAGCCAAAATACTAAAAACTACAGCGGAATAAATATGATTTATTTCTTTAATAAAGCAAAAAATGTGGCAACTCTAAATGCATAAACCTTGCGATAAAAGTTAATAGTCAGATGTTCTTACCTTTAGCTTAGCGGTCACATTTGGCTTAACTTATACTTATAATAACCAAAAACAGTTAAAGTGACCGGTAACATCCTAAATTTAGTTATTGGAAAGTTATAATAACGGGCCTAAATGTGAAAAAATTCCATGAAATATTTCCATCACATCACACTCTTAACCCATTGATGACCAAATGAAATATGTACCTCTAAGAAATTTTTAGGTTATATAGTTTTCTGGGTAATATATAAAGCAAATTATGGATCCATATTTTATAGAGAAGGAATAATGCAACAAAAGTGTTGAATATGTCATGTCTCTAACATGCCCTCCATAGCACCTAGAAGTCTTTAAAATTGCTAAAGGCGCTGAAAAAATAGGAAAAATAAGCGAAGCACAATGGGAGCCTTTTCACCAAAACGTTGTTACTAAGAGACTATATCAAGGCATCCTACATTGGTGACAGACTTTTACAGCATCTTAATATGAGAAAAAATTTATAAATAGTACATTCTTAAATCCTAATTAAAGAAAAAATATCCATAAATTTTTCCATGAATTTCAAAATAAAAACATTATATATTTTAAAATTGTGACGTCATGGAAATGATTTATTTAACTTTCTACACTATATTTAGTATAAGGAGTTAAAATTAGGACGAATTATTAGCGATATATTTTTCTTATAATTTTTTGTTAACTCTGTTATTTAAATTTGGATTTTTTTCTACCTGTTACTGGGAATTTTATAAACTAAAAACTCATCATGAAACCACATTTTCTTTGGTCCTCAATGGGTTAAAAATATGACGTGATGGAAAAAACCGAAATGTTCTTGGTGATTGGAACGACTATACCTACAATATCTGCAACATGATTTTCTAGATACTTTTTAAATGTTGACCTGTGTAATTAAAAATTGTGTACAAACATTTTGAATTTAACATACATACATTAGTGTGTGTCCAAATTAAAAAGTAAAATTATGAGACAAAATATCGCAAGTGGATAAAAACTCAACACTTATTTTTATTTGGATCATTAGTTTTCCCATAGTGCAACTTATTTTATAGCTATTCAAAAATAACAAAAAGCTCTTCGGGCCATCCTGTCCCACTGTTTAGCGTTATATACATATGTAAATAGTTATTAATTTTGCATTTAGACAAAACTACTTTCTATGATCTAATTTTCAGTAAATTACCCAGCAAAAACTTTGGTTGCCAGGTAATGAGTTAAGAAGCTAATATAATGGCTCTTCACAACTTATAAATTGACTGAATAACCCATTATTTTAACACGGTGCACAGTGGGGTCCAATGCAATTATTTTTGGTAATAAATCTATAAATAAAAATTCAAAATAGAAAAGTAAATATCTTTTTAACTGTAAGAGATAAATTAGGTAAATAAGCTTATTTTTTCTTTATCTTGCCAAGCACTTTACAGAAATATAAAAATCTTTAAAATCGGACTTCATTTGTAGAAGTTACAATTTTTTTAAACTTTTACATACTCGAGGTAGTCAAATGTGACACCCTGTAGCTTATCTTATTTTATCACAGGGTGACAACAAGATGATTTTTCTGAAAGCTTAAGTCCTCCTCTGCAACTCTGTGCGTTGATGGCATTAGAGGCCATAAGTAAGTAATTACACACAGCGTTACAAAAAAGTAGTCATTGATATACTTCTATATAATCTAAACGATATGTTGTTGTCATTGAAAAGTAACTACATCTGTAACTACATGCCATTACCAAGTTTTTGCTGGGTATCTAATTAAGTTCTTAAGTCTCAGTTAAAAAAATCGACGAAAAAAATTTAGTATTTTCTTTATAATTTTTCGAAATTATGCAAAAAAATGAGCTTTTAGTAAGACGATTACGCTAAAAAACATTTAGTAAAATTTTTCAAAATAAATATGCGATTTGCCAAACCAATGCAAAATGGCAACACTCCTAGTAATATCACGAATCATATAACGGCTTATTAATGAGCAAAACTCTCCTAGATAATTAAGATAAAGCACAATTAAGAGATTTTAAACTAGAAAATTCCAAATTTGTTACTTCATAATTGGAAAACTAATTTCCGAATCATTATCTAAAAATTCAATCCATAATTAAACAATTGAGCTTATTTTATAAATTAACTAAATATATCCCACTACTTGCACCTCTCTTAATATTTTACTACGTTACGTTTATGCGTTTATGATATATCAAGGTAGATTTAAATAAAAATTATCTACGGGTACATTCTGCATGGATACGAATAATAAATGCAAACATTCGTTCTCATATGCGTATGATGACATTTAAATAGCAAATATGTATTAAAAAATATATTCAGCTATAAACCCACATAATTCAAACAACAGCTTGATTTTAAATTACTGAATTTTATCTTGGGGTTTTAATTAAGTGCTTAATACGATTTCAAGTAGAGAAGGCAAATTAATTAATGGTTTACCGTTAAATCTGGTAAATATTTTTGATTTAAAATAATTGTGTAAAATTTTCAAATTTTATATTCGAAATTTTTTTTTAAATGTATTGACAACACTGTTATTCATTATATTATATTACTTACCTACACAAAAAAAAAAAAAAAAATATTCATTACTATGCTTAATATAAATGTTTGTGTGTGTATTTATATTATTAACAGATTTTTTAGTTTTAACTCGGTTGTTTATGAACAAATTTGATTGATTCAAAAAACCGAAATTTTATAAAAATATTTATGACCGATCTGTATAAAAATAAAAAACTCGATTTAATTAATTTCTTCAGCATAAAAATTCAGAAAAAATGCCTCCTTTGCAAAAACGAAGTCTCTAGTATATACAGAGGCTTTAGTAACTTGAAAACCGGTTCTAAAAACCGGTTTCTTTAACATACCTCCGCCATTTATAAACCGATTTTGCTGAATTTCAATAGCAAAATTTCGTTTGATATATATATTGTATATAGCAGTAATCGGTGGGCTTCATAAACGCCATTTCAACCGACACACGGACGGACGGACATGGTCCTATCGTCACCATTTCTTCAAAGGATCCGACAAAAATTGTGGAAATTACGAACGGAATGACAAACTTATATATAACTTTTACACCTGTGGTGAAGGGTATAAAAATAAACTAAAGAATAATAATAATAATACTTTTAAGTTTTTTAAACAGTTTCAAGGAATCTGAAGTTCTAGTTCTATAATGTCGCAATAAGCCAAATTATGTTTAAAAAAGTACAAAACATTTTGATATTTCTCATATATTTTTCTTTTTTATTTATTGTAGTGGTTGAAAAATAAATATCGCCAGAAGTCGAAAAAATCACACACTCATATTTCCAGGTGTGATTTTCCTTAAACAGAAAATATTAAAAAAATATATTTTAAATACAAAATTTTAATTGATTTTGCTCCAAACATCAAAATGATAATTAAGTGAAAATAAATAATAAATAAATAAAATAACACACATTTTGCCTCATAACTTTTTTCCGAATCAATATTAAAAAATTTTTTTGATCTAGTTATCATGGAAAAATACTTCAGTTATTATTTTTAATAACAACCATGTTAATTTGTCCTTATTTTCATCAAAATAAGTGACGAAAAAGATCTACGTCCTACAAGTTATTAAACAAATCCAAATAGGTCTTACAAATAATTGGCCACAGAATTAAATGTCGTCCGTAAAACCGTTTCTAATGTTATTAAACAGTATCAGGAGAATTTGACTATTGATGTGAAACCTAGTTCGGTAAGAAAAAAAGGACCACATGATATTGGGAAGGCCAGAAAATTGAAGGCATATTGAAAGGAACTCCAAACACATCTGGTAGAAAATCAGCTCAGTTTTCTCAGTGCTTCGACTATTTGGTGTGAAAATTTAAAGCTAATGGGAAAGTTGATATCATATAAAGTTAAAAAAATTCCAAACTGGAATTCTGCAAAAAAAAAAAAAAAATTACAAGACAAAAATAGTACTCGGAATTTAAAACGAAATTTCATGCAAAAATACTCAAGCTGTATAATTGACGAAGAAACGTAGGTGCTGGCAGAATCTTCGCAGCTTGTGTCTCAAAAATTTTTATTGCTAATGCTCGAAGCAATGTTGGAGATAAGTTTAAGACCCAAAAGCAGCAAACATTGCTTACAAAATTCATGGTATGACAATCTTTTTGCAGTTGCGGCAAAACAGGAAAGTCATTTGATACATTCGGATCTATAAATACCAAAATATGCATAAAGGAATATTTGCAAAAAAGACTTCTTCTTTTCTTAAGAAAGCACAACGTGTCCACATATTTTTGGACCCATTTGGTATCATGTCATTACGTTAAGAAAGCTCTGGAGTGGTACCAAATCAATAACATAGTTTTAGTACCAAGAGAGGTCAATTTTCAAAATTGTCCATAGCTTAGACCAGTGGAGAGATATTGAGCTCTTGTGAAAAGTGAATTCAAGAGCACAAAAAAGGTGTCCCAAAATACCGAAGATTTTAACAGAAGATGTACACACTGTTCCAAAAAAGTGACTGAAGCAACTATCAAATCTCCAAAGAAAGGGTTTTCAAAAATGGTCCACAATTTTATAGTTAGTGGTTAGAACCATAAAAATTATATATTTCTGTGATCTGTGCTAAATTATCAAATGATTAAAAAAATAATGAAAACTCTAAGATCAACCGTTTCCAAGTTATAGAATATTATGTATGTTAAGAATTTTTCGATCTCACTCCTTAAGTGATTTTTTGTATAAATTTCAGTTATTTTTTTTTTTTTTTATTAAATTAAATACATTCATGATCGAAGTTTTTATTTAAACCAATTAAATAATTTATTTAAAAGAATTTAAACATTTTATAAATCTACGCCTTTACGAAACGTTTTCATTAATATTAAAACAAAATTTACAGCCGTATTTTTAGTTTTTCTTTATTTATACTTAATTTAAAGAATGTACACATCGACAATTCCATGAAAAGACGCCAAAAAATTTGCGTTAAATCGAAAAAATGTATGGACTATAATCTAGTTGGACTCCACTCCCAGTTTGAAGCCTACTTTGACTAAAAAACTAATTAAATGATTTTCAGATTCAATCATACTGCGAAAGGGCTCCGAAAAAATTAAAAATTAGAACAAATTTTGAAAGATGCTTTGTGAGTTAGTTTACTTATACACGTCTATTTAGTGTTGGAGTTATTGAGACCATTTTTTGATGACGAATTAGTTAATAATAAAACAAGTTAGAAAGATATGGTCGGCCTGACCGTCTACATCATAGGATATGTTGTGTCAATTGCGGACCGATAGTTTTATTAAGTGTAAAATAGAATATGCGAATACAGAATATGGCATTGATACTAGGATTTTTATGAATTTATACACTTTAGGGTGATTCTCAAAAGTGGGCTTATATGGGAGCTACTGTAAATTATGGACCGATCTTCAAAAATTTGTTACTACTTATATAAAACTTATTTATGTCGAATATTAACTTAATACTTTTTATGATTTATTTGGGATTTATGCACGACCAGTGTTACCGTTTATTTGCCCCTTTTTCAACCAAGTGGCCACTTTTTTGGCCCCTTTTTAAAATGGCTACTAAATGGCGACTTTTTAAGTCTATGTGCTAATTGACGAAAAAATAAGATGTTTGAAATACATCGACCCATTATATATTAATTTCAACAAATAAATTAATAATTTTGAGGTTATTTTATAGTATAGTGATATAAAAAGTCGAGGAGTATTTATAACTGAACTTAAACTGTTAGTAACTAAACAAAATAATAAAGTTTATGAACAGCTACTTATGTATACCATCATATACCGAATCTTTTTGGACTGAACTAAAAAACAAATAAAAAATGATTCGATGAATACTTATATCCTAATTTATATTTTTACATTCCTCAAAGCAATCCCTCGGGAAGCGTGTTTTTTTTTTTTTTTTTATTAAATTATCAATAATAAAAAATAGTATGTCTAATAGACTTAATACTGGAGGATCTATGCGTTCCATTCTAAATTTGTCTAACAGGAAATTTCAAGAATGAAGTACGAGTGAAGAACTCGTATAAAAGTACAAAAGTTTATTGTGAATAAATATTTATTTATTTTTAGAATAATAAAAATTGTTGTAAAATGATTATAAATTATTTTGTTATTAATAAAACCGAATTTTGAAGTTTTTCTTAAAATACAAAATTGATTGTTGTTATCAAATAAACAAAATTTCAGGAGTTTTTTAGGTTTTAAAGCTGTTGGGCCCTTTTTTTCAAAAAATCCCCTTTTTTGGCGACTTTTTATTGTGAAATCCCCTTTTTTTGGACACTTTTTAAAAATTCTCAACGGTAACGCTGTGCACGACAAAATGATTTTCGATAGAATTGGTTTATACAAGAGCTATGGTCAATTATGGATTTAAGGCATATTTAAGGCATTTATGATCGTTAAACCTCTATTCCGGGAGGATATTGCTTAGAGGCTAGGTAAAATAGTGAACCGATAATAACCGAAATAATTATTCGTGACAAATTTCATGAAGGTATCTTTAAAATTCCGACCTTTACTCTTTTCACAATATGTATATGGACTTTTTTTCCTTATCTCAAAAATTTAAGGTTACAAATACATTTTTTACGTAGACATATAAATTAATTTTACATATTTATAGCCTTTATTAATAATACGAACAAAAAATTTTAAAATTTTCGAAACATATTCCATTTTTTTAAATATTTAAATTAATTCCTCATACATACACAAGTTCTTTATTTCGTTCGAAACTCAAGTAAAAGTCCCGTTATTTTTGCCCAGGAGTAACGGAATAAATTTTTTTCCTTATGAAAAAAGGACCTTAGTCGTCTTCATATGTGTGGCAAATTTTACTAGGATTGCGCTTCTATTTCCATAGAAATATAAAAAATATTTTGGTGTTATAAATATTTTGATGATTGTATAATACATAAGAAATAATTTGCAATTTATGAAAAGTCGTTTGAAAAGTTGATTTTTTTCATAAAATCTGCACTCCTGCATTTGTTTTTGGTCAGATGAGAATGCCAAATCGATCTAGTAATATTTATTAATAAAAATAGTACACAATTGTTCGAAGACGCGTTACACCATGGGGTCAAACGCAAATTTTTTGGTAATAAATCTGTATCTCCTAAAGAGTTGTAAAGGAGGGCCTAAGCTTTCAGAAAAATCTTGTAGTCACACTGTGATAATACAGGATAAGCTACAGGGTGTCAAATTTGACTACCTCGAGTATGTAAAAGTTTAAAAAAAAGTTTAAAAAAATCGTAACTTCTACAAATGAAGTCTGATTTTAAAGAAGGAAAAGAAAAAATAAGCTTAATCACTTAAGTTATCTCTTACACTTAAAAAGATATTTGGTGAGAGTTGACTTAAGTCGTCAGCTTTTAAAACAATAAATATATACATATTATACATCAATGAATTGGTAAATAAGTCTATTTTTATATTCTTGTGATATTTTATTAGTTTTTAGAAAGTAGGCGGAGTTTTGCTTTATAAAAGATTGTTTTTTTGGTTTTTATATCTTTTTTATATTTTTTATTTTTGAAAAATTGACAAAAATTGGTTTGTAAAGATTTTTTAATGATTTTGGCAGAAATAAAGGACTAATATTCATTTTATACATTACATAAGAAATAATAGTGAAAATATTATGCTAACAAGCTTGACTTTTTCATAAAATTTATTCTCCTGCATTCATTTTAGGCCGTGCGGGAAGCAGTTTAGTGTCAAATCGTTCTAAATCTATTTTTTGATAAAATATCGTAAATAAATTTAAGAAAGCTTACGTGACACTTTTTTATTAATCGATAAAAATTTAACTTTTTTCTAAAATTTACTATTTTCGACCAATGCTGGATGTAGGGTGCAAATTTAAATCAATTTAAAATTTCTTTATTAACCATTTATGAAGCCTTATCTTGAAATATATAAAGACAAATTTTTTTTCATTAACGGAACTTTGAGAAAAAATTGAAAGAATTGTTCTATATTTTTGTAAAAAATAGATTTTTCACACTAATTTCTGAGTGTTGAGTTTGAATATTTTTCACGTCTAGACGAATTGAGATAATCAAAAAATTCTTTCAGCATATTATTTTGAAATATATAGTAAACTACATAATAATTTTAAAAAATTTTTACCTCAATACCTCAGGACTTATTTCTGAAAAACGAAAGAAAGTCGAGGCAAAAAATCAAAAATTCAAAATTCAAACGTAAATATATTTTTAAGTGTAAGAGATAACTTAAGTGATTAAGCTTATTTTTTCTTTTTCTTGCCAAGCACTTTACAGAAATATAAAAATCTATAAAATCGGACTTCATTTGTAGAAGTTACGATTTTTTGAAACTTTTCCATACTCGAAGTAGTCAACTTTGACACCCTCTAGCTTATCTTGTATTATCACAGGGTGACTACAAGATGATTTCTCTGAAAGCTTAGGTCCTCATTTACAACTCTTCCATACATTTCAATTCAATCCGTGCAGTAGTTTAGGAGATACAGATTTATTACCAAAAAATTTGCGTTTGACCCCACTGTGCGTTAGTGGTCGCGGAAATTTTTAATAACTTTAAAAAGTTGAAATAAGTTAGAAAATAAATGATTTCAATTTTTTTATCTTGTTTGATAGATAATTGTGTAGATAACGATTACAGTAAGTTGCAAACACAAGTTTTTTAATATGATGAAGTCAATATTTCTCCATAAAAATATACCTTGCACACTTCGTGACCGATGCGGACCGTGTTCTCGACATCTGTTCACTCTCATATTTTGCACACTATGATTTCGATCCCCGAACTATACGTACAAAATTTTGTTGTCGTACATGCTTTTATTGAAGAAATATCAGCAGAAAAGTATAAAACGGACACCCTGTGTTTCTAGTTTTTAGCCCATAACTTTTTTGTTTATTGACCAATTTTGCCCATTTTCAATCCCAAACAAACCTTATATAAGACAAATATTTGTGCCAAATTTCGTTCACGTTGTCCCGTTCGAGCCCTATCTTGCTTTCAACAGACGGACAGACGGACGGACATAGCTAGATCGAATCAGAATCTAACCAGGACCCAGAAAATATATACTTTGTGGGGTCTTAAATGATTCCTTCGACATGTTACACACGGAATGACAAAATCAATTTCCCCCCATCTTTTTGATGGTGGGTATAAAAAGAATTTTCGGATGCGTTTTGGAAAAATCTAACGATTACTTTACATATAATATAATTTTCATATACTTTTGTTGAGCAATTTTTATTAAGATAGGTTTATATTTTTCTTTTCATAAGTTCATATGTATATTGAAATACAAGTGTAAACTACGGATGGAAATTATCTAATAAATACCTACAAGTGTCTTCAATTGATTTCAGAAAACAATAGAAGATAAATTCACTTTATTCTAGGAAATTTTCTACTTTTTTATGTTTCTGTATATACGAAATGACAATAATTTAATATGGTCAGGTGATGTATTTTGTACTTGTGTAATAAGTCTATTTGTAAAGAAGGTTTCAATTAATTTCGACCTTTGTATGAGCACTAATAACAAAAAATACATTAAAGTCTTTCTAAGTATTGTAATACTTATCACAAAACATTTTATTAAATTAAAAAATAATAATTTCATTGTTTCAATTTGTGTTGCCAGCTGATACTTTACATCTATTACAACAATTATCCAAAAGATTTGATTTAGAAAAATGTAATTATACTTTTTTCTGAACTTTTTATAATATAATGCTGCATTTTCTAACTGTAACCATTTATGGCCTTGCATTAATTAACAAGTTATTATATATTTATTAAATAAAATGTTTAATGGAAACCGCCGATCTGTCTGTAAAGATTTGATTTTTCATTAGAAACAATTATTCATTATAACTAATAATCTATGAACAATTACGTACATACATACACATGTATACCAAACAATTTCTATTGAAATTTTTAATTGGTCAAAAAGGTTTCGACTGTCGGCCAAGTTGAAACGAAACACACGTAATTACAAACAATTGAGCACTTGTTTTAGTTTGCTTGCAAAATGTTGATGATGTCCATATACATATAATAATCTGTGATTTTTTTTTATTTTGCAAATTCGTCGAATTGAAACTGACAACTGAAAAAGATTAGAGAATGATCTAATCAAATGCTATAATTGCAAAAAAGTTACAACAGATGGAAAGACAGACAGACGGACAAGTGACTAGTTGAGCACATGACTATTGTCAAGTAGACAAAAACTGCTATTAAATGCAACTACAACAATAGTGACTAAAAAAAATAAAATTATTCAACATGTTCCTATAGTTCAAACCTCTAATTTGTTTAATGCACTAATTATAAAATGGTCAGAGGAAAGGAAGGAGATAAATTACAATTTATATTGTTTATAAAAAAATAATTAGATAGTGCAGCTATTTTTTACACAGTGAAATTTTTAATAAATAAACAAATAATTCCATCACTAAATTAACAACAGATTTATTTGAATTCTTTAATAACACAAATCCAAAATGAATAAAAATATTTTAAATCTTATTGTTTTTTTTTTTTTTTTTAATAAAAAACACTCTCCAACCACATTTTAAGAGGTCGCGCAACATGAGGTCAAAAATGGTAATGAGGGAAAGTCAAGGACTCGTGTCTGGTCACATTTGTTAAGCTTTTTTGGTCAAATCTATTGTCTTACTGATCAATTGTAGTCAGCACAGATCTCCTGCGGTCATTTCTCCTTGATTTAAATTGCATAATAGATGCCATTAAATACAGTCATTGCTTGGGTGTCATGGTGCCAATTTTCCTAATTTTTGCTCATCGAAATCGCCACTTTTAAATCGTCTAAGCAGCAAACTTTCTTTCTTTAAAACAAAATAAAAATAATAAGTAAAATTCTCAATCAGGCTTCTTTTGCTAGACAATATACACAAGAACTTAGAAACTATTAGATAGTTTAATACCTCAATTAGTTCTATGACAGGGACAGGCGCTCTTAAATTTCACATTCTATATACTCATGTTTCCGTGCTCTTATATTGTGCACGGAAACAAAGTTTAAACTTATAACTTCATAATATCTTTTTCTTTTAAACAATTTATGGTCTGTAATAAAAACTATAAATGAATATTAAAACAATTAGCTTAAAAAAGTATTAAAAACATATAAAATTAGTAAATAATTATTCTCTCTTCACATGTAAGAGCATATAGATGTGACAAAATTAAGAGATAATTTGCCCGTGTGCACTATTTTGCGGTCGTTGTTCTATGATAGCAATCGATCTCTTAATCCGCCTCTTATTCGGATAAAGAAAAAACTAAACGAAATTATACTCTATCTTAAACCTCGGACGCCCTAAAAAGTGACTATGGACGGAAAATGGCGATATTCTGTTCATAATACCATTTATAAGAATTAAGTAGTTTGAGATAAAAGCCAAAAATGAATTACTCTGAAATAAAATCATATTTAGTCATATATTTCTTTAAGTGTAGATACTGAAAGGTACCCGAACGCGAGAATGTAATGATAGCTAATGGGGGATACACCAACAGTAAAAAAAAAACAACAACACACAAATAATACTGAATCGACTAAAAATCATTACAGACAGCTTGTCGCCGTTATACCAGCAAACTTAGACTGACTGAATGATTTCAATATAAAGGTGGGTGAAGAGGTTCGAGTTGAAAGAGAGGAGAATAAAACTACATACAAACAATCAAACAACTGCAAAATAATAATAACCAACCATTTATAATTGTATTTATTGAAATTATGAAAAGTGGAAAAAATACTTTTATAATTTAAGTTTCTAAAGAAATTCATTAAAAATCACGATAATTTTCTACATGTTTTTCTCAATTTAATTATTCTAGAACATTTTTTTCTTTCTGTTTCTTTCCCTGTTATTAATCAAATTATAAGTAATTGTTAGTTTTTTTCCACGTTTCTTTCTTTAAAATTACCATAAATACACATCTAAACATTCTTACATATATATTTATGCATTTAGACGAATGTATTTGTAGGAAAAAGCCAAGAATTAAGTGTAACTAGAAAAGTGTTCAGATTGCAAAAAATAAAAAAATTAAGCGAAACAGTACAAGTATTTTCCAGGTCATGCACACGCACTGCTGCAAATCATGACTCATTAAAAAGAAACAATAAAATTTACTATACAATAATTTCATTTAATATTTTTTCATTATAATCGTATAACATTTTCCATAACAATAGAGAGAGACCTTTTGCAATTTTTAGCACAAAATAAAATTAAAAAAATAAAATAAAGCGTATAAACAGACTTTCTATTTTTAACAAACATTTAGAGTTTTAGGAAAAATTTTATGGAAAAAAACAAAATGTTCATAATTAGCATACAGTGTGTGAATTAATAAGAGATACAAAATATAAGGAGAATTACAATCGAAAATTAATTACAAAAATGTAAAATTTTAGCAAAATTTTTTTGGTACAATTTGTTTAATCTTATTTTTTTTTTTAATTAATTTATATTTATTTATTGGATCTTCACGATATTATGTGAACTAACAATAAGTAATCAAATCTTAAATCTAAATCTTAAATTATATAATGTCCAACCACTGTCGGACGAAAAAAACTTTATTTATCCAAAGGGTTTAGCTTCTGCGGAGGTCTGTTGTGTTCCTTCTTCTCAAACGGTTGTAGCTAGGGTTGCCAGACGGGCTTGAATGAGCTTGATTGTCAAGATATTTTAGGTCTTGTCAAGTTTTAAGTTAAAATACAATTTGTCAAGCTAAAAATATTTTATACTACTTTAAAATATTCTACATTTTAAATTTCTTAAAAAATATAATAAATTTAGTCAAATATAATAGGTATGGTTTTCTCCGTTACAGATTATATGCATTTTTCCCCATCACTGACAACAAATGGAAGAAATGATTTTAAAACTTTATTTAATTGTGAAATTTGTGAATACTTAATATCAAATATATTTGTGAGAAAAATTTGTAGTAACGGCAGTATTAAAGGATGAATCACTTGATTCAAAGGCTGAATAAGTACTTGTTTTTCATAATATAATACATGGACTTAGTTATAACAGTTTAGATTGCCATATAAAATTATGTATATATTTATACTGCGATAGTAAAATTGCTAACAAGATTACTTGTGGTCTTACTAAAGTAGCAGCAATTGCAAGAAACGTATTGGCTCCATATTCACAAGAAAAAGTTTCTAATGCCTTAAAAGAATTTTTTTTTTGGAATCTGCATTAAATATTGGAAATATAACAACGTAGCCGTATGCAGTGCATTATTTTAGTATTAAAAATGGCTTTCGTAGACAAATTCTGGATTTCTATGAAGATCCGAATGAAACTTCAACAGATATATTCAAACATTTTTAAAAAATAACTATAGAAAATAAAATAGTATTTGTCTACCATTACCAGGTTACTATTCAGTGATCATGACTTCTTTGTATAATATGATGACCCAAGAAACTGTATTTTGCGGCACAACAGCCTTCCTTGCAATTATTTTATATGACTAATGCAAGATTTCATGAAAATTTTGAATTATGTGTTTATGTGTTTTTGTTAAACTTCCATTTTAAGAAAAACCAATTTTGCTATTACCATGAAACTTAGCACATGGCAAGTGAGCATAATGGCAAATACAAACCAGTTAACAAAATTATTAATTTTTCACCACATCAAAATTTATAAGCCCAAGAGTATGCACGGATTTTTTCGTGCGCAGTCCTTAGATCTTCAAAAAATAACTTCATACAGCGTCAATAATACAACTGTAAATTATAGTGTCTATAATTCCGTGTTTCAAAAATAAAAACATGAAAGCCACAGTATACATAAAGTAGTGTAAGAAAACAGAGACAGAAAGTGTGTACTATTGCCTATCACTCACACAAAATTCTGTAACTTGTTTTTGTTTTGATTATTCATTCTCGATTTTGTCGAGTTTCTTTTATTCTAATTCTATTTTTTGGCCACAGAATTAATTTAAATTATTTATTATTAAATTAAAAGTTATTATTTATGTGCTGAAAACAAATTTCGTCTGTGGAAATATTGTTTTATTTCACATAAATGTAAATATTAAAGATTTGCTTGTTAAATTATTTTGTTATGTAGAATGTGATTTCTGTTTTGGTTTTCTGCTTCGTTTCAAAATTCCAACCAACATAGCGTATCACTTTTACATTCGTAAATTTTATATTCATGCAACATTTCTATCTCTTTCTCCCGCCATATTCTAAAGAACTGATTTTGGCAAATTCGAAGCCTCGATATGACGACTCTATTCTACTTTGCGATGAAAGCTATTAAATAATGAAAGCTAATTGCAACTGCCATGTGATAATCAATTGTGTAAAAAGTGCGTTGTATGTTTTATCAGTTGTCGTGGAAAACATCGTAATAAAAACATTTATATTACTCTGAGTTTTATATATTTTTTGTTTAAATTAATTTTTTAGTTCCTAATAAAATTTTGTTAAATAAATTAAAAATTTTTTTGATATAATTGATGCTTCTACAATTTTCTTCATTTTTAAACATTTGTGGTTATGTCAAGTTGATTTGTTTAAAATCAAGTTGAATTTTTCGAAATGTCAAGCTAAACTACCAAACATTTCTGGCAACCCTAGTTGTAGCCATTGCTTCTTATTATGTTTCGAGCAAGTGGGTTTGGGTGTACTTCAAGCTTCCTCAAATACGATTCTGCGTGTTTACTTATTTCATTTTTGACAACAGGGACATTGAGATCCTTGTGAATGTTATCATTTTTCACACACCAGGGTGCTGCTGTTATCATTCGTAGTATTTTATTTTGGAGTCTTTGAATTTTTTCAATATTTGAAGCAGAGGCCGTGCGCCATAGTTGGATACCATAGCACCATATAGGCTTTATAATTGAGTTATAGATCAACAGTTTACAATCTAGACTTAATTTTGAATTTCTACCAATTAACCAGTTAGTTTGGAGTAATTTCAACTTAATTTGTGTTAATTTTGTTTCTATATGTGTTTTCCAAGTAAGACGTCGATCTAGATGCAACTTCTGTTTGTTGGGGTATAATCTGATTATTTATCAAGATTGGGGGGCACGAATCTCTTCGCAATGTGAAGGTAATATGTATGCATTTTTGTTCATTCACTTTTATTCTCCATTGCTTTAGCCATTTTTCTAGACAGAGTATATGATCTTGCAATAGTTTAGATGCTTCTGTGTCATTTGCAGATGACACAGTTTAGCTGTGTCATCTGCAAATGTTGATATACGGGTTTAACTACAAGTTGGCATATCAGAAGTGTATATTAAGTATAGAAAAGGACCCAGTATACTTCCTTGGGGTACGTCTGCTTCAATGAACTGCGGTGAGCTTATAAAGTCTCCCTCTTTAAGAACAAACTTTCGATGACTTAAATAGCTTTCTAACAGCTTGTGCGTATTTGTGGGTAAATATTGTTTAATTTTATATAATAATCCTTCATGCCATACTTTATCGAAGGCTTGAGAGACATCAATGAAGAGAGCAGAACAATATTTCTTTTCTTCAAACGTCTTAGATATAATATTAATAAGTCTGTGTGTTCGTTCTATGGTGCTATGTTTTTCCCTAAAACCAAATTGATGTGTTGGAATGCAATCGAAACGATTCACTATCGGTTTCAGCTTGCCCATCAATAACTTTTCAAATAGCTTTGATATATTCGGCAATAGGCTAATGGGCCTATACGATTCTACTTTAGTGTGATCTTTTCCAGGATTAGGAATCATTGTGACCAATGAGACCTTCCATTCTGGTGGATAATATTCAAGGCGTAATATAGCATTAAAAATAAAAAGTATTATTCTTATTGCTATCCGGGGTAGCTCCAAAAGCATTTTGTTACTGATCTTGTCAATAACAGGTGCTTTTTTGGAGTTTAAATCAACAATAGCCTTGTCGATCTCTCGAATCTCAAAACAAAGGGGTTCAACTGCTCTAAAATTGGGTACAACTGGTGGCAACTCTGTTATATTATCTGATAAATTAGGAGTAAACACGTTCTTTAGATGGTTAACGAATAGATTCCCCTTTTCACTATCGTTTCTTG
>OX596075.1:39786142-39916142 GCA_951394005.1 Protophormia terraenovae | reverse complement strand
TTAAACGACTTTTTTTAATAGCATAAAAAAGCATATTAACATAATATTTTCGCCATTATTTCTTATGTAGTGTATAAAATATATATTGATCTTTCACTCCTGTAAAAATCATTAAAAAAACTTTGCAAATAAATTTTTGGCAATTTACCATTTTCGACCAATGCCTGATGTAGAGTGCAAGCCTAAATCAGTTCAAAATTTCTACATTAGCCATTTGTGAAGCCTTGTCTTTTGAAATATGTAAAGAAAATTTTTTTTCTTTAACGGAACTTTGAAAAAAAAGTGAAAGAATTGTACTATATTTTTGTAAAAAATAGCAGTTTTTCATACCAATTTCAGAGTTCTGACTTTGAATATTTTTCACGTCTAGACGTATTGAGATAATCCAAAAATTCTTTCAGCATGTTATTTTAAAATATATAGCAAATTACAAAACATTTTTAAAAATTTTTTACCTTATATATCCCAGAACTTATTCCCGAAAAACGAAAGAAAGTCGAGGCAAAAAATCAAAAATTCAAAATTCAAGTCTAAATATCTTTTTAACTGTAAGAGATAACTTAGGTAAATAAGCATATTGTTTCTTTATCTTGCCAAGCACTTTACAGAAATATAAAAATCTTTAAAATCTTTAAAATCAAAAATTCAAAATTCAAGTCTAAATATCTTTTTAACTGTAAGAGATAACTTAGGTGAATAAGCATATTGTTTCTTTATCTTGCCAAGCACTTTACAGAAATATAAAAATCTTTAAAATCGGACTTCATTTTTATAAGTTACGATTTTTTTAAACTTTTACATACTCGAGGTAGTCAATTTTGACACCCTGTAGATTTTCTTGTGTTATCACAGGGTGACTGCAGGATAGTTTTTCTCAAAGCTTAGGTCCTCCTCTGCAACTCTTCCATACATTTAAATTTAATCTAACCAGTAGTTTAGGAGATACAGATTTATTACCAAAAAATTTGCGTTGACCCCACTGTGCGTTGTAACGTAAATATTTTGGCAGATATTTGTATTTTTAAAAAGACAATTTTCCTAATTTTTGAGATACTATAAATAGCGAACTATTGCGGTAATCAAACTGAAACTCAGCATTTGCGTTACCAGCGTCAATATTAATATTCGTGCCCAATTTTATTACATTCGGATGATTTTTAGATGAAATTGTCGATTTTTCTATTTTATTACAAACAAAATAATACAAATTGCAGTAAATATTTCGTATTTATTATGACATTTGTTATAATAACTCCTAAAATATTGCGAGTCCCAGAATGCCACTTTTCACGATTATAGAAAACATTTTCATCATCAACATATATTTTTTTTAAATTTTTAAAAAGACCACTTTTCGAGATATTTACCCGCGAACGAAAAATCGCGAGATATGGACCATTTTGATGTTGAGAAAAAAGTCATGTTATACGTCATATTAAAGGTAATTTTGGTACCTTTAATATGACATCTCAATAATTCTTATATAATAAATACTTCGAAAGATATTTGTAATTTTATGTATGTAACTTTGTACATATTTTAAACTATTTTGCACTTTCAAACCGCGATATTTCGCGAACCACTTGATGAATTTGTCTGAAATTTTGAATTAGTCTTAGTTTTGACAAGAATAAAGATTGTACCAAATATTATTAAATTCGGAGAGGAAAAGTCAAAAATTGTAGTTTTTCGTGTTGGTTTTAAATGTTTATTTTAATTTGAAAAAATAAATCAAATTATTTTCAATATTTTTACTTTTAGGTACAAAACT
Organism: Protophormia terraenovae; assembly: GCA_951394005.1. Classification (NCBI taxonomy): domain Eukaryota; kingdom Metazoa; phylum Arthropoda; class Insecta; order Diptera; family Calliphoridae; genus Protophormia; species Protophormia terraenovae. The sequence continues at coordinate 39,914,371 of OX596075.1, read as the reverse complement.
AATTCACAATAATGCTAACTAAAAGTTAGCTAACTTTTTATTACTGTTAATAAAAAAAATTAACTTTTAGTTTAATATTTACTGGAAGTTAGATAACTTATTGTTAAATTTAACTAAACCGAACTTTGTGTTAACGGGCATAAATGTTTATAACTCCTTAACTATACTTCGGATTTTATTGATTTAAAAACCAATATGAAGTTTATTACAATAAATATTGTAAATTATATTGTATGAATCAAAAATACTTTTTTTTTTTGCTAAAGATGCACTCACGAAAAAAATGCAATTTTCGGATGCATTTTTAAGAAATGTCTACTCATTTGATTTTAAATGTTTTTGTTTAGTATTGAAGACAAATGTTTATTATATAAACCATCAACACCAAATCTGGAATAAATAGGTGTTATACCGCAAATAACAAATTATGAAATATTATGATTAAAATTAATTTTAAAATAAACTCACAAAAAAATACAAAAATTAAAAAAAATAAAAAAAAAAAAATAATAATAATATGACAAAATTTGAAGAAATATTTAATTTTTTTTTTTTTTTTAAATAGTGAATCATTTTGTCCCAGAACAATTTATATTGCAATTTTTATCAAACATAATAATTTGTTTTTTAAATTATGGGGAGAAAAAAATTGAAAGAGTAGAAATTTTTCAAAAATGCATTCTAAAATTGCATTTGCATGATGAATGCATTTTTTAATGATAATATTATTTTTAAATGACTACATTTATAATGGATATATTCTTCTTAAATATCCAATTTAAATCATTAACATCTGTTTACAACATTTAGAGATTTTTGTATTTAAATTTGGTGTTTTAGGGCCACTTCTTTATGTAGTTTATACGGTTATAGCATCCGAACAACTCCAATTCCATATCACTGAGTTGGAGAAATGGCTACAAAAATGTAAAATCAATGTTAATGCTACGAAATGTGTCCACATTACATTTACTTTACGCAGGGAAAGTTGTCCTCCCATTCGAATCATAAATATCCAAATCCCTGAACAGGACAAAGTAAGGTATCTTGGCATTCATCTGGATCGGCGTCTAACATGGTCTCGTCACATAGAATCCAAAGTTACATAAATGTATTAAAATCTTCGCAAATTCTTTGGTTAATGGATCCAAGGTCGGCCCTAGACCTAGTAATAAAAGTAATACCATATAACCATATAGTAATAAAACCTATATGGTTATATGGTATCCAGCTCTGGGGATCAGCCCCTTCATCAAACATTGAAAAAATACAGAGAAGACAGTCGAAACTTCCAAGAAAAATAACAGGTGCACCATGGTCAGAAATAGTAATATCCACAAGGATCTCAATATTCACACAATTCGTGAGGAGATAAAAAACAGCTGCATGAATTACATGAAGAAATTTGTGGAACACCCAAACCCCCTTGCAAGGGATCTGCTTACATTTGAGGGTAACAGACGTCTAAGAAGATTGGAAACTTTGGATCTTGGAAGATAACACTACTAACAAAAACTCACGTTGTATTTTGCAGTTGCAATATCAATATTAATTTAAGTTTAGGTTAAGATTTATAAGTATTATATTTTTTGACTTTTTGAAAAAATAAAAATAAATTCGCGAATTTTTCAAAATTCAAAAAAATAAGAATGGAGATGTTTAAATGGCTCCATACGGTATGAGTATGCCAAATATTATTAAAATCGGAAGGCATAAAAAATATTTTTGGGCGTTCTCTCATGGAATGGACGATATATATTTTTTTTCGAATTTTAAAAATACCGTTTTTATACCCTTCACCACAGGTGTAAAGGGTATATATAAGTTTGTAATTCCATTTGTAATTTCCACAATTTTCGTCGGAGTGAAAATTTGTTTACATTTTCTTGATCCTTATGGGAAATGATGTCGATAGGACGATGTCCGTCCGTCCGTGTGTCCGTCGGCTGAAATGGCGTTTATGAAGCCCACCGACAACTGCCACATATGATATATGTATAAACGATAGGAAATTCTTTCGAAAATATTGCAATTGAAATTCAGCATGATCGGTTTTAAAAGAAAACGATTTTTTTTTTGTTTTGGCTTAAAAATGCTGTAAATGGTGTTTATAAAGCCTTCCGATAACATAGATACATGATATATGTATCAAAAGTTCAGAAATTTCTTCTAAAACGTTTCTATTGAATTTAAAAAAAATCAATTCAAAGATGGCCGAGATATTTAAAATAAACCGGTATTTAAAAACTTCGTTTTTACGACAAAAGATCAGAAATTTATTTCTGAATTTTAGTGTAGAAGAAATGAATTCAATCGGTCCATTATTAACCGAGATATTGGCCAAAATATATTTTTTACCGATTTTCAATTATTCAATCTTGAATCAACCAAATTGGTTAATAAACAACCGAGTTATTGGCAAATTTTATTTTATTTATTTAATGCGCTCTTCTCTTTCATGGGTGCTGAAAAACAACAACAATGACTATGGCATATAATATCGTTTTTTTTTTTTTTCAATTTTTTGAACTAGAGGCTTTGTTCTTTCATTCTTGTACAGATCGATCATAAATGTTTTTTTTTCAAATTTCGGTTTTTTAAATCAGTCAAATCGGTCCATAAATTTTCACGATACCCTTTTTTAATTTAATTTATTATTTATTTTATCTCTATTAGATTAGGAGATATGACGTTACCGATTTTAACCGTTTTTACCCTTTTTACTCCCTAAATATTCGAATTTTCAAAAAAGCCGTCTAGTGGATCTATACAGTAAGAGACCAATCCACAGTCCATATTTCATCTTTCTAGCCTTAACCGTTTGGGCTGTGCGATGATGAATCCTTTATAAAATTTTTAACTTTTTTTTTTTTTTTTTCGTTTTTTAAACCGTCATATTTTTGGACCGAAAAGGACATGTGTCATGCTCATGTCACAACGGACAGCATGGAATCACTTACATATATATAGTATAAGAATGAATCTGTGTTTGTTTGGGGTTTATAGACATTTTCACGATATCATTTTGTGATACCCGAAAGTAAAATAGGTTACTTTATTTTTCGATAGGAGCTGGAATGGTAGCCCTAATACAAAGTAAATATTAATAATCACATATCTCCCGAACTATTTATTAATTTACTTCAGCTACATGTATTACAAACAGCTGAGAAAAAATAAAATTCCAAGATTTTGGAAATACAGTAAACGCTGCCTTAACGGACAGCTCCCATAGGCGGACATCTCCGGTAGACGGACAATTTTTTAGGTCCCATGGTTTAGGTGGGATTTTTAGAATAAATAGAATAAATCTCATAGGCGGACAAAAATCATAAACCGTAAAAAAAATGTACCGAATATTTTATAATAAGATGCTACTTATTATCATTTTGTCCGTGTTTGCATTCATATTTCATATTTACTTACATTTTTTCAAATTAAATAGTTTACTATTTGTTTTTTAGTTAACTTTTTGCTGGTTTTGAGCAAAACTAGTTTTTTTATTTAGTTTTGAATTTTACACTTCATTAAAAATTCTTCATACTAGAAAAAAGAAATAGATGCTGTCCCAGTTATCTATGTCCTGAAGACAGTCTCGATGATCGGTCCATGACAACTTTTTTTAACAAAATGTATAGAAATTCTGCTCTTGTTATGCAGAGCGATATTGTCATTAGCAGGCAAACCACAATATGCTCTAAAAAAAATGTGTTTTATGCGCATTAAATATGCAGTAAAAAACGAAAAATATGCTCTAAAAAAATATGCATTTAAAAAACAAAGATTGTATAATTTTTTAACAAAATTATATTTTTCATTATAAGGGTTTATTAATATTTCAACATTATAAAATAAGGCAAAACTGAAATTTATCAACCGCGTCGAAATTTGATTACCCATTTTTTACTGTATCTCATAAAAACGTTACTGATCTTCTATTTTCTTACCCATCTAATTCTAGACACTATTATTAGTTCAGAAATTATCAAAATTATCGATCACTGACCGCCAAAATATCGTAACCGACAACATTTTCGAAATTCGTGTTTTGATGAAAATCTATTATTTAGAATCATTTAGATCATTTGTCAAAATTTCATCGCCGTATCAAGTGTCATTTCAGATTTATAATGAAAATAATTTTATCATGACATTTTTCATACATATAACAATGTGTAAACAATAACAAAACTGCTTCTCCTGTAAAGTTTTGTTTTCTGAACTTACGACATTTTCTCGGTTAGGGCTCGATATGCTTTCATAAAAAATAATGTTTTTGCAACATAAACTTCAATCATAATATTCAATCTTGTTGCTACAAGATAAGCTTCAATCTTGTTGCTACAAGACAAGCTTCTCAACGATAAAATGGAATCCATTTTTTTATAAAATCAAATGTGCAAAAAATTTCTTGAGGTATAAAAAAAATATCCTAAAAATATCAAAATATGCTCTAAAAGGGTTAAATATGACCTAAAAACCTAATAAAATATGCTATAAATATGCACTAAAAATAGACAAATGCAAAAATATGACGTTAAGAGTAAAATATGCAATAATATGCACTAACAAATCGTGCCAAAATGATTTATTTGTTCTGAAACGGATATATATTTAATCGATTGATTCATTCAACGTCCAGGAAAAAACATGCAATTGCATATTGTGGTTTCCCTGGTCATCAGTCATATAAAAAAAGTAATTGGATGCTGCTTAAGATCGAGGCCAAGCCACCAACAGTTAACCCTGTTCTTTTTAAACGCCAACAACATGCCAACATATGTAGATGACTTTGTTGTCAAACTTGTCCTCAACATGCTTTTAATTTTTAAAATTTCGCTTAAAAATCGTTAGTAAAAATGGTGTTGAAAGATTTTTTTCGCGTACGAAAAATGAAAACGGAGAGAAGCGAACTGTAGCCATAAATTCGATAAAATAGATTTCATGAAATCACAATTAAACTCGATATAAACTCGATAATCCGGACGTCTATAATCTGGGTTATTCGGTAATCCGGACGGCCTATTCCAACTCGCTATGTACTCTATAATCCGGATTGATTGCAACTAAATAATCCAGATTAAATTTAAAAAGTACATTTTCTATTTAAATTTTAGTTAAGTTTAGAAAATTCGATTAGAATTATGATATTAAAGTTGATTTCAATTTTATTCCGTCATTTTCAGTTAAGTATTTCTTCAGTAAATGTTGTAGTATTTTTTCGGATAAATGACAATTTTTGGAAATTCTTCAAATATAGAATGTTTTTAGAAAAAAAAAATGGATTTGATATTTTAGCTCATTCATATATTAAATATATAATTTATTTTAATCTTTTTTTTTTTTTGCAAAAGTGACCAAGAAAGAACCTCGATAGTCCGGATAATTCGATAATCCGGATAGGGGTCTGCAATCAATTATCCGGATTATCGAGTTTATACTGTATTGCAAATAGGTTTAGGGGAAGTGATAGCCCTCATATAAAGATAATACTAATTATCAGATAAATTAAATGGAACGGATAGGACCAGGAGAAATGATACCCCTCATACAACGAAATTATTAAATAAATTATTAAATAAAAATTTCATTTGGCAAATTTTCTCAAGAAAAATATAACGGTACATAATAGTTTCCAAGGTGCGCTCATGGAACACGTGAGTGAAGAGTATAAATTTACTTGAGTAAGTTTATCCGTTTGGATGAAAAACTTGAATATATACTTTTTTCTATGATAACAGTTATTATTCAATAAACACAAATATTAATTCAAATATAATTTTACTACAAATATGTTGAACAAAAATAATTGATTTATAACACTTATAACTAAATCCGAAGAAAACTTTTAACGATTAAGTATTAGTTATTGAATATAAACCCTAAATTTTATAATTGCATTCAGATGTTCCTTCATATTTCAAATATTATTTCAATATATTTAGTATATGGAAGAACATTTCAATGCAATTCTAAAATTTAGCTGACTAAGATTTAGGTACAAGATTACTATTTAGTTCACATTTAAAATATTCTTATTGTTCCAATGAACCATTTCTTACATTATCATTTGTTATAGCAGACTGCGCAATAGAATAACATTTACAAATGGCTAATGAGCTCATTTATTAATTTAAATCATTTACATTGAATCTGTACATAAAACCTAATGAAGGTCCCATTAAATAACAAATATTTTTATTATTATTATTGATTTTGAATACTTTACTTCTACGAATAAATATAAATAATGCGAATACCACACCCCGAAATACTTGAATTCATTCGTAGAATTTATGTATGTACATGAAGTACTTGGAAATATTTATATGTATGTAAATAAATGAAGGATTTATGTGGACATCTATTAGGTGTGTATGAGCATTTTTGAAGGTAATTTTTTATTTTTATGTTTCTGTTTTGCAACAACATTTTTATTTGAATAGTTTTCATGTTAAAAACTAATATTTAAACTTTTCATCGCTAAACAATGTACGATTTCGAAAATACATCTACTGACCATAACCAGCAAACAATTTACTTAAATATAAAGTAATTGGTAAATTTTTATACCCACCATGGTGGGTATAAACATGTCGAAGAAATCATTTAAGACACCATAAAGTATATATTTTCTGGGTTCTGGTTAGATTCTGAGTCAATTAGGCTATGTTCGTCCGTCTGTCCGTCTGTTGAAAGCAGGATAGGGCTCGATCGGTACAACCTAGGGGGGAAATTTGGCTCAAACATTTATCTTATATAAGGTTTTTTGGGATTAAAAATGGGCAAAATCGGTTAATAAACAAAAAAGTTATGGGTTAAATATATTGATATCTCTTTAACAAAAGCATGTACGACAACGAAATTTTGTACAGATAGTTCAAGGGTCGATATAAACTTGTAAACAAAAAATGGGGGTGGTCCACCCACTTTAGCGCCCACCTCCCATATAAGTTGAAATGTCAACGAAATTTTGTTCAAGGATCAATGTAAACTCGGATAGAGAAAATGTGCGTGGTCCACCCACCTTCCATATAACGCAGTTTGAATATAACATTATCGCTTGTTTAAAATTGTTTTTACACAGAATAAAATTACTTGATGAAGATAAATATATTTTTATAATTTAAATTCAAATTCCACAAATTAGGAAGCAACATTGTAGCACTCAATAAATTATATCTACTGCAGTACAAGAAAACACATAATTTAATGCTTGCAAGTACTAATTGTATAAATTACTATAATTTGTTTGCTGGGTGTTGTATAGATCCATTTAATGTTTTATTTTTTAATGTTTTTTTTTACATTTTTTATTTCCATATTTTGTTTTCATTTGAACACGATAAACATTGTTGCTGTAGATTTTGCTGATAGGAGTATTGTGTGAAAATTGTTCATGTCATAAACATATAAAAAAAAAAAACATTTATGCAAAAAATATTAAATTACTTGACAACTATAGGATACCCAAATGTATTGTATATACATATATTGGCAAGATATATAGTTAAAAAAATACACTACGATCATAAAATTTAGTGGGAAATGTAAGTTATAAGTAGTACACCGATATGTAGATTAATTTACTTTTTCTTACAATATGAAATTTGTTCGTTTCTAAAAAAAAATTGTATTTTAAAATTCAACATTACTTTATTTTCTTCAAGCGTATTCTTAACTATCAAATGTATGTAACTTTAAATGTATAGATGTTCGTACATCAATATTTATTATTATGTTTAGCTTAATTATTTTCATGTATTTCAATAAAACAACAAAGTTAAACAATTTAGAAATATAAGCAATTTAATAACGTTTGTAAATTTAAGCCTTTGAATATGAAAATAGCTTTAAAGAAAATTTTTGAAAAATTTTTTAATTTTGACAATTTTTGACAAATTTTTTAACTTACAGTGCACGAAAAAACCCAAACATGCATAGTAAAAGTTTACATATTTTGGTACCTATAAATGTAATTAAAATATGAATTATCTTTTTAGATACTGCAATGAAAGTGCATTAAAGGGTTTATGGAAAATGTAATATTTTATATGTTTTATTTGGAAAAATATAAAAAATTTTAAAAACTCCGAACGAAATAACCTAAGCATACAAAATAAAATTTTGAGATAATCATGATTCATTAGTCAGCATTAAATTAAAATAACACATTTTGGTATTAATGTTTCTCTAGTAATTGAACCCTGTATGGTTTAAAATGTTTCATTGTATTAATGTAACAGTAATTAACGAAATGTCCCGTTTAGCGTATTGAATTAAATAACAGTCCGCCAGGTTGACAGCATACAGAATATGTGGCTGGATTTTTTGTCAAATATCTGAAAACTAATCCGAAATAAAGGTTATCATATTTATGTGTTCAAACAATTGCGAAAGTTACCGAAAAAACAGTCTTGAAAAAAGAAATAAAAAAAAAAATTAATAAGAATATTATGGACATAAAAAGAATTCGCACTAAAAAAGAACTATCGCCTCGCTAAATATGAACCATTTTTAAACTGATATTATATTTGAGTCATTTTCATACACTTAAAAATTATATCCCAACATATAGTATGCGAAAAGGGATACTAAAATTTAAATCTTTGTACTCTCACAAAGCACCAACACTGTCGTTCGAGACTATAATACAATCCAAGTAAAAAAATATTTATTTGTAATTTTTGTTATAGACGTTTTATTAATTTTGTTCAAATTTTATACAAATATTTTATTCGTAAAAAGGGTTTGAATACAGAATAAGTTGGTTTGTGGTTTTAATTTGTCAATATTGTATTCGTCAAACATACCTATATCATAAATTAATTTTATTTCTAGACTTCATAAAATTAAAAAAAATATAAAAAATAAAAATCAGGTTTTAAAATAATATAAATCAATTACCAATTCTCTTCATATTACAAGACCTTCTGTGAAATATCAGGAGCAAAAAATGGTAAGTGTATTTAATATAAATAAATATTTCATTTAATATAATATAGAACACAATTTATCTTTTGAAGGACATAATTACCTCCATCAAAAAAGACGCCTTATCTTTTTTATAGATGCTTAGATTTTTAGTTGGTATAATAGTATTTTTTATATTATGATATCTATTATTAGTTTTTTGAAACCTAAAATGTAACTAGTTCCTATTGGTTTTACCAATAATGACTTCAATAATACTTTAAAATCAACAAGTTATTGAACAGGTTGAACGTAATGAGTTATTTTAATGACTTTGTAAAATAATTACTTGTAATAATATAGGGTAAGTAGTTGTCTCTACTTATTCAGCTAATGTGTAAGTTGTGAAGAGCCATTATATTAGCTTCTTAACTCATTACATGGCAACCAAAGTATTTGCTGGGTATATCATCTTTATCTCAAAGCTATGATTAAAATGAGCCATGTGTCTTCAAAATTGACCAATTTTTATTTTATTCGCAGTTAAGTAAAAATATTCATGTATTCCTACAAATATAAGCTGAGTTCGCGTACTTTATACATAAAAACCAAAAATAAGAAAATTGTGTTTTTATTATCAAAATAAAAGTAAAATAATATTGCTATTATACATATATTATTTGTTAATAACATTAAAATAAAAGTCGATTCCTTAAAATATAATTTTTAACTAAAACACTAAAAAAAGCTGAAAATCCTTAATTTAAAACGCGAACATGGCATCTCATAAAATGATGGTCAATAGAAAATAAAAACTTATAAATGAATTTTTATTTAATTTTTTAACATAAATCTAAACAAATATAAATTGTAAAATATTTGCGTAATATTTATTACATTTATTTTCTAAATTTTTGCAGAATTTGAGTTTTAATAAATTTAATTTCATACATTACAAATGATCATACGTTTTTTAAACATATATTCTCATTGATGCAAGTTGATGGAAGAAAAACATCCAGAAACTTTTTTACATTTCTCTATCAATAAACTATCAAATTTTTTCTCTCTCCTGTTCTCACTTGCTAGTTTTTTAAAGTAAGCGAACCACAGTGGTTCCAAAACGAAATTTTTTGGAAATAATTCTGTAACTTTAGAAAGTTGGATGTATTTTAATGAACATGGACAATCCTGAGGTGTATGCCAATTGATTTGGAGGAGGACAGGTTCTTAGCGAGTCTGGGGGACGGGGATGGATCTCCAAAGTTGGTCACCTCAGGTATGAATTTTTTTTTTTTTTTTTTAAATCTGCAAAATTTCATTTATGAATTGATTGCAAAAAGATTGCACATAGATATTCCTTACAATTCTTTACAAAATATGATTATATTATCTTTTACTTTAAGAGATATTTGAACCAAAGTAAAATTTTGACCCATTTTTTTTTTTTTTTTTTTTTTTTTTTGACATTGTGGACATGTTTTCTTTTAGTTTTTTGGACTTGGCGAACTCAATTTGTGTCCTAAAATTTTTCTTAACAATTTTCGTGCAAACCTGTGTGGTTTATTTAAAAAGTTATATTATTTTGAAGTAGAAAATTTGAAAAAAAAAATTGTGATTTTTTCTAAAAGGTGGTAACATTTTTTCACTTTAAAATCCATTATTTTCTTCTGCACTATAAATTTTTTTCATGTTTCCAAAAGAATAAACATAAATGCAAGTAAAACAAATCCGAGGGCAGTTAGGATAAAAATCTTCCCGCTAGCCCTATCAGAATTTTGTTAATTTTAATTTTTGTTTTTTTTTAGTGTTTTGTGGAGCTCAAAAATATCAAAGCTGAAATAAAAAATACCTTGACAACTTACCTACGTTAGCCAAACACACAAAAAATATTTAATAAATCATTTTACTGAAAAAAGGCAATTTTTTAAACAATTAAAAATTCCGAATAGGAATTTTTGGTATTTCGGAATAAAATTGGGAATCTATTTATACACTTCTTTTAAGGCCATAATGATATCTTTATTAATATAGATTTTATATAAATTCAAATATTTATATATATATATATATATATATACACACAGAAAAAAGATTTGATATAAAACGGTTACAACTATATAAATTTAATAAAAATGACTAATATATTATTGCAATTATTAAAAAAACATAATTCCAACAGGTTTTTTATATTTATAAAAATTTAGCAATCATTGTGTTGGAATTGGGATTATTACAAAAGTAAATTTAATTAGAATAATTAATATGTATTTTCCTATTGTTAGTTTAACTCATTTGATCATCACAAATGAATTTAGTACTACGAATTGACATCTCTAACCATTTAATTTGTAAAGTGAAATTCATTTATGATTAAAAAGCAAAAAAAAAAAAATAAATTCGGTGTTTATGATATTTTTTTTATATTAATATTTTATTGACATTCTAAAAATATTTTCTTCGAAATAAAACTTTTTAACTAATATTTTAAAAATTTTAATTATAAAGCCATACATTTTTAAATTATAATTAAAATATATGTATATTGACACATGCCAATTAACGTGGGAGTTTTAGTTGTAAGTATATTTTAATCCTCTAAATAACATGCTAACAAAGATAAAATCCTCTCATGTTTTATAGTTAACCACTCCTTCGACAGCAACATTAACATCTGATGTATCAATGTCAATAGCGGATAATTATCAACGGAATATCATTAAAATCAATTAGAATGACAACCTACGAAAGTTAAGGAAGTAAAATCGTTAAAAATATCTCTTACATAGATTTCTATTTAAGGTCGGTATCATATTCTTTAATCTATGAAAGTCGCTGGAAAATAATTAAACTAATCTCGGATGTAATGCCAATTTTTAAGTAGTAGCTGTATACTTCATGGATACATTATCTTGCTTGCCGGTCTATGATTGTCATTATTCCAGAATATGTTCAAATCAAAGGTAAAAAAATAATGACTAAACTTACTGTCAATATTCCTTTGATATAATTTATTTACCATTTCTTTTTAGATGATTTTAATCACTTTATCTTCTGTTAAAAATTCCACCGTGCAAACCAACACTTCACTGTTTACAATTATGTATAAAACTGCATTGAAAAACATCAATTTCTTATCAGGATTGGCCGCAAACCTTATCGAATCTATTCTTAAGTATAAGTATATTTATGTATGTATTTAGTTTTTCATGATATTTGTAGTATTTGGGTTTTTATCTTTAATAAAATTAATTTAAAAAAATGTTAAAAAAATTGACTAATCATTCACAATAGTATTATAGATATTTTTACTACTAGCACTGAATTGTTTTTCAAGTCAGTTGCGTGTATCGAATACATGCAGTAATAGCAACCGAATTGCGAGTTAGTTGTTGGAACCGACCAAATTCGATTGGCAATAAATTCGGTTGCAATAACGAATCTGTTTTCTCTGTGTATATTTTTTTTTTTGGCAAAATAACATTAAACACAAATTTTAGGTTTTTTGATCAATTTAGTTCCAATACTTTGCTATTTATATATTATTATTTTTCAAGTAATAACCTTTCCAACGGTACCAAATATTTGCATAAATACTTTACAGAATCGTTTAAAAACTAACTGAAACGGCCCCACATTCCTTCATTTCTATGGTAAATGTGTGCTGAATAGGGTATTCATTTTACTCGACTTTTTCATTGATCGAATAATCAAATAACTCAAAAATGCAGTTTTTAAGTTACTCGAATAATCGGGTAAAACTTTTAAGTTACTCGAGTTATTCGAGTAAATTATATCTTAAAATTTTACTCGTTTTTTCAATGATTATTAAAAAATGAAACAAAAATATAGCTTAACACAAGAAATAGTCTTTCGAAAATAATATAATTAAAATTTGCGTAAATATTTATGAATATTTGTCTTTTTCGATTATTTGATTATTATTCGTTGATAGTAAAATAAATAGATCTAACAATTTTGATGTATTAATTCGAACAAAATTTTATATTAAACTGTGTTTCGAAAAGCTTTTTATCATTTTTTAATCTCTATAAAATGACTAGTTTTTACACTAATACCAGATTAAAGGTGATTATCTATACTTTCGATAACAATTTAATGTTGAGTTTTTAATCACTTTGAACTAATTAGAGATTTTGTCTCATAGCATCACTTTTCAGTTTGGACACATACAAATCTATGTGCTACACAGAGGTTTTCAGTTATATTCAAAATATTTGTACAATATTTATACCCTACACCACCAAAGGTGGTTGGGGTATTATTTTAAGTATCGGAAATCTACTAAACCCAGTTTTATTTCGAGCATAAAATGTCTTTAAATGGTTTAGTTATAGCGAAAACATATCTCGACATCTTTAGTATCAAAACTACACAAATTGAAGTTTGCTACTATTTTCCCATATACTACAATGACTCATCGCCAGACATAGGCAAATTTAATAGACACATTTGTTGTGGATCTATATATATGGATTTAAATATATCTTTCCTAAGCAATGTTTCCATTCCAGAACTTTCTGAAGCTCCCAGACGACGTAAGAAACTAAAAATCGGCATACTTATAAAACTACTCGTTCAACAAATTTCTATCAGGGACCAAAAAGTCTGTTTTAGTATTAAGAACTTTTGAGTTGCTATACTTATTGTTAAAACCGGTTAACCGGTTTTTTCTGAATTTCAAAAAGTGCAACCGGTTTTTTTATAATACCAACTATTCGAACTATTCGAAAACCGGTTTCTCAAAAAAGTCGAATAATCGATCACCCTAGTGAATACCCTAGTGCTGAAGCATTCTATATACATTAGGGTAAATTTGAAAATTTTTTGGAAGGTTTTTGCAGCAGTAATTGGCGTTATTTTTTTTTTTTTTTTTTTAATTTTCCAATTCCTTTTTCTGCATATCTGCGGTTAAAAACGCAGATATGCAGAAGCAATGCCATTTTTTAAAGCAAATAGTATATTTTCACCGTGATTATAAAAAAATACATTTTTAAAATTTTTTTGAAAGAAGTCAATTTTTCGGACACCCTAATTGGAACATGATGCATTTTAAGGGGGTTGCTCATTCTTACTAAAATTTTATGTAAAATTGATGTATAAAAGCAATTTTTGTATAAATCAATTGGTTTCGTCTCTCAAAATGTGCGTATTAGTATTCCATCTAGTCCACGGAGATGAAATTCGGTATGCTTACTTTTTAGATTCAATTTATAAATTGTTATAATACAGAAAATCCTTTCCAAGGAATGCTAGACATAATTGAAACATTTGCAATATCCTGGTAAGTAATTTTCGTATTTTTCATTAAGCAATGCAATCAGTCGAAATCAAAAAAACAAGTGACTAAATTTTTGCATTTTCGTTCGAAATACAGAAACCCAATTATGTATGAAACCACTTCATTCGACTTACCATTCGACTCATTGTTCACAGAGAAGTGAGTTGAAACCCAAATCAGTTTTTGTTTACATTCATTCGAGATAGAGAAACAGGATATAAATGGCTTATATGTATACCAATTAATTAACTGTATACCAAATAACTATCTGTTAAAACAATAGTACTTTAAAAGAATCTCTCCTAGAATGGATGATATGATATATTTGATATATTTACACTTATATTGGGAATGCCTTTTTAAAGATAATTCTTATTAATTGTTAACTTTTTATATTTTATGGTTAACTTTTTATATTTTATGGTTATTTTTTTTTTTTTTTTTTGTTTTTTTGCAATCAAAATGTTTAACAAACTTACAAAATTATAAATCTTTTATTGTATTATTTGATTATACTCGTGTATGCCAAACAAAAAAAAAAACAAGTCGTTCAAACCACATGATACCCTACACCATTGTCTCTGTGCACCAAAATTCGGGAAGGTTTTTTTTTTTTTTTTTTCTACACCTGTGGCCAATAGTGAACCGAAACTTGTATTAAGTGTAAAATAATACATACGAATACAGAATATTACGTCATTACTAACTACTAATTTAAAGCACCTTTTTCCGAAATTGGGCTATGGTGAATTTAGGACCGATCTTCATAAAATTTGGCACTGTCATTTATTCTTATAAAAAAACTTATTTGTTTCGAATATTAATTTGATACTAAGATTTTTATTGGATTTATGCATGTTAAAAGTGATTTTTTTAAGAAGGGTTTATATGGGAGCTATTGTCAATTATCTTTATCCTAAAGCTTATTAATTGCATCTTGCTGAAAAGCTAAAAATTATCTATTCCGTTAACTTTTAGCAGTGATATTTTCGCCATTTAATGACGAAATTTATATTTGTCGCAGCAAATAGTTTTCAAGTGTTTTAAGGCTAAACTTTGTTTTATTTATTTCTATGAAATAAAAATTTTGAGTTAAAAAATAAATAATAATAACTCTGGTCGACGAAAAAATCCTCCGCCATAGACGAATAGTTGGACTTGATGTATTTTGATGTGCTAAACACGAATCTGCTTTCAGTTTTTTTTCCATCACGTATGGATTTTTTTATGGGCATGTCTAATATTTCGCTTAGTAAGGGCATTACTCTAGTATATTTCCTTATAACTCAAGAACGGTGTGTGCGATTGACATAATTGATATACCAAAACAAAAATAGAAAAAAAAATAGATGGATTTTGACGAGTTAACAAGAATCTGCTTTAATTTTTTTTCTATCACGTATGGCATTTTTTATGGGCATGACTAATATCATCACCTTATTCAGCGGTCACACTATAATATTCGAGAATGATTTGTCAAATTTAGGCTATAACTCAAGAACCTTTTACACGATTTTGATAAATTTTTGACCAAAAGATTATCAAGATTTTTCAAATTATTTTAATTTTTTTTTTGCTACTAATTACCGAATAACTAAGGAAATATTAACCGGACAAAAAATTATGTAAACTCAGCTCAAAGATAATTGAAGTCGTCATATATTGGAGTTTAATTTATTTTAATAGGAAAAACCGTTCTAGAGTTATTCAAGTGTGACTGCCTAAAGGCGGGGTCATAAAAAATATCATAAAAAATCCATACGTGATAGAAAACAAGTGAAAGCTGATTCTTTTACAGCTTTGAGATAGAGATGATAAACTAAAACATTTTTGATGTTTTCACTTTTAAAAATAAGTTTTAGTAAAAAAAAAATCTCGAATTTAGCATGAACAAATTTTTTCGGACACTTATTTCGAAATATCTCCAAAACTATTGATAGGATAAAAATTTGTTAGTGAAATGACTTAAAGCCAATGTTTAATGTACATTTATATTTTCACTTAACGCTTTTGAGATTTAAAATTTTATTAAACACTTGAATTTTTAATTGTTTTGTTAAAACTTGTTTTTCAATAATTTTTATTTAATAAATATTTTTTAATTAGATAACAAAATAAATATCTTAAATTGTCAAAACAAAATAAAATAATTTGCTTAAAATATTATTTTATATTTTAAACAAATTCAAATATTATATTATTGCAAACGATTGGTTATCAATTGCAAATCTTTTGACTTCCACATCTTTTTAATCATCCTTAAGTTTATGAATAATTTAAAGAAATAAAGACAGTTTATTGGAAAATTCCATTATTATTAAGAGTTCTGCTCAAACTATAACTTCAATTGTTAAAATACATATTTACTCCAAATTTAAGCCATTTTTAATTTACCATGGAATATTTTTAATATACACAATGACATTACAATATACTATACTGCTGTTGTATTACCACCTATTATTATTTATTTGTATAAATCATTTCATAATAAATATCGGCACTTAAATAAAGCCCTTTATGGAAAAATTCCATAGATTATTTAATTTATCAACCTATATAATTAAGTAGTTAAAGATAATTGCAAAACAGTAGGAAATATATTTATATTAAATAAATAAAATAAATAATGCATTCAAACGCTTGTTTAATTTATACTTGAAAAATATTTAAGTATGAAAATAATTAATGTGTTTTCAAATCAGATCATTGGCAACAAAATAATCATGAACACATACTCATGCAAACATTTACATGTATGTATATGTGCATTGACCATAATTCATGAATAAAATTAATCAATATTCAGCGATAAAATAAGCCATTACTTATTAAAATCTATTAAATTATACGCCATCAGGACTTTATTTATGGTAATTATTTAAACAGTGAAATTTTTATGCATAAAATGTATAAAATTAAAATAGGCTGTTGTTAAAGCAATATATGTACATATGTATGTGATTCATGACAATATGAAGCCTGTGATTTTGAAAAGTGGATTTTAATGGTGTATATTATTTTTCGATCCTTCCTTTATATACATATATATAATTGAAAGTAAAAAATTTGAAATGATTGAAACAAAGATTTATATGACTCATTAAAATGAAAAATTGGTACAAATTAAAATAATAAATCAATAAGAAAACTTGGTACTCTTGTCACATTTAAATCTTTAATTAATCTTTTAAATCTTTATTTATTCATTATCTTGGTGGTAACAAATAGGGTCCAACGACTTTTTAACATTTCATTTGGATCCTTTACATATGTACAAGTTTTCACAAACGCACATAGGGGTGAAATTGTGAAAAATTTCTATGTAAATTAAAAATTTATATTTTGAAAATATGTATTCTAGGTAAAAAATAAAAAAAATAATGAATAGCACGCTGTTACATAATGGGACTTTTTATTTTCACTCGGAAAACGATCTGATGTAGGCTATAGTATGGATCTTCTTGAAGACAACACAAAACAAATTTAAACATTTCTGATACACCCCCAAAATTTTGAGATATGGCGAAAAAAACTTTTTTTGGGATAGTTCCTGTACCTTAGATCTCGTAGCTTCATATAGTTTAAGTCAATTTAAGATTTTTAAACTTATTTAGAAAACAAAAGAACGTAGTTTTCTTAATATATCACAATTTTTTATATACCTCCAAACTACGTAATGATTTATTCACCATTTAGTAAATTATTACAGATAAAATAGGTTTTACAGTTTTTATCTCATTTGAAAGTAAAAAATTTTGTTTTGTTTATATCAAAAATGCTCGTCAAAATTTTTACATCCTTGCATAAGATTTTAAAATTATGACAAACAATTATTTTTTAATTGTTGTTTTAAAATTAGCTTTTAAGTAATATTTGACCAAGACATAAAAAATTTATACGATTTTTTCAATCGTATACATTTTTTATGTCTTGGTCAAATATTACTAAAAAGCTAATTTTAAAACAACAATAAAAAAAATAATTGTTGTTTTTTCCTTTATACCGGAAAAATAAACAATTAGAAATACATTTATACAAAAATCTATCAAAAAAAGTTTTAAAATTTGGCTTAATTATAAAACTATTCGTCCTACAAATTCGAACGGCGACAGTTTCTGAAATTTCTATCAGTGAGCGGAGGTAAGTGAAATTTATATCACCTCCTAAGCATTTGTCTCTCTCGATTTAGAAAACTAAAATTAATTACTTATAAAACAAGACAAAAAAATCCTACAAATACTAACGGAGCCAGATTTTTCTATCAGAGATCGAAAGTATAAGGATTTTTTTAATTTATGTAGTATTTTTTAAAGTCGGTTTTGGTTTTAAGAAATTTAAATTTGCTATACTTATTTTTTGCTCTACAAATTTTATCAAAAAGTGATTGTGCGCTTCAATCAGGGAGCGTATTACTTTATTACTTTATCATTATTATCCCATCGGATTCTGACTGCATAGGATTTTTAACTTCGATTAAGAAGAGGAAAAGTGCACACAGAAAAAGGATTGGTTCGAAAACGGTTACTATTATTAATATTCATCAATCATTTGAATAAACAAAAAATGTTTTGCAAATATTAAAACAATTTCTTTAATTATAAGAGTAAAAGCATTATTATAATGGTATTAAGGTGCTTCAAATGCATAGTTAGTTACCTGAATCAATTTTAGATTAATAAAATAATTTGAAATCAATTTGTCGGTATAACCTTATTGAATTTATGATTTTAAATGAACTATCAATGGGTACTATCAAAAACTTATTTGTAATAAAAGAATTTAAAGTTTAACCATATTTTCAGTTAAAGTAGCAGATAATTTAAAAAAAATTCGGTCATATTTCTTAATACAAAATCAATTTGGTTACCTCAAACGAATTACTGTTTTTGTAACTGGAAAAGCTTTGTACTTAATTAGTAGCAGTATTCGAAAAATTTTATTACTACAAATCATTTACTGTATTTTTTAAAAAAATATGACATTCAAAAATAAAAATACAAGAAAACAAATCAAAAAACAAAAATATTTTGAACAATAAATTTTAAATTATTGAATAAATGTTAAAGATGGGTCCATTATTCAAGCCGTACTTCTATGTTTAAAAACTATTATTATAATCTCTGAAAATCCAGAAGTATATGCAATATAAATAGGCATGACATCTAAAATTTACAAAATAGTAAGTATAATGGACTTTTTTAGATAAACTAAATAAGTAACAATGTTTTTAACTCCATTTATTTACTAGGAATTCCAGAAACTAGCCATGTTAATGCCTCTACGTCTCAATTTGTGTTTGAAGTACCTCTAAAAATATTTTTATCCTGTCAAGTGGGTGAATTTGTAATGCCAAGAATGCTATTTGTAATACGGAAATTTTTGCTAACTAACACTGCAAGGATTCATTTTGTATATTGTTTTATCTCCTATTAAGTATGTGAATTATTATAATTTTTTAGTTATTAAAATAAAAATCAAATGAAAAAACAAAATTTTAAGAATTAATTGACAAAGCAGTTGTACGTACCATTAATTCAGCAACAGAATAGTACTTGTGATCAAATTTCAGATAGTACTTGTAACCGATAAAATTCATTTGGCTAAAAATTCGGTTGCTAAAATGAATTTGTTTTCTCTATGTGTACAAATGCTATTCATATATTTTTTGTGCTTATTAAAAACTACTGTATTATTCGTTAAGCCAAATTATGGCCATAAAAACAGTCGCGCAAAAGGGTTCAGTACTGTGGGATAACGAATAGAAAAATTCGAATATTTACAGGCGGCCATTCGATTCCTGAAATTTGCATACATTACATCGAAGACTTTCCACGAAGGCTGGTCGCTTCTGGAAGAGATAGCGAGACATTTATTGGTTATCTTTACGCGTGTTCTTTTAAATCAAATTTCGCAATAAACCCACTGTTTTGTATTTAGTTTCGAATGCAATTTTAGATTTAGAATGATGAATAATTTTTGTTAATAAGTATATGTATGATTGAGCTTGAGCTAAAATTGGACAATCGTAATCATTATAAACATTATTTAATTGGACTAATTTTATCTAATGAAACTTGATATGGCTTTCCATAAATATGTATGTTTTAATTAAATATTGTATTCTTTTAATTAAAATAAAAAATATTTTCAACTACGCAGGATATTTGAATAGTAATATGTTGCATATTTTGTTATTCTTGCTTACATTTAAGAGTTTATCGCATAAACTGAGTAGAACAAAAACATCATCATTCCGACATCATTACATATTCAATCGACATTAATTCATCCCATCTAACTAGTCAGTCAGGCAGTCTGTTATCTATTCATATATGCAATCAACCAGCCAACCAACCAAACATTCAGTCATATTTTAAGCAGTTGATTTCATCATTATCAACATTATTACTGTTTGAATGTCTGAATGAATGAATGAATATGAATGAACGTATCGACATTACAGTTCTCAAAGGAACTCAAGCATCATTATAGATATACGAGTTTGTAGAAAGCAGCACATCATAAGAGTTAAAACATATTGATAAAATAAAAGTACTTAGTATATTTGAAGATATAGGAAAAAATTATAGGGCCTTTAATTTTTTTTTATTTTTTTTTTTTTATTTTTTAAAACCCTGTTCCACATTTTATATGAGATAATAGAAATATTTTTAACGAAATTTCTCTTGATAACTTGAAGTGCATATGTTCGTGAAATCCGTACGATTATCCGGCTTAAGGTTTTTCGATTAACAGATTTAAGTTTACAGTTTTAAGGGGCCTTTTGAAATCCCATGTAAACGACTTTATTAAACATTTTAACAAATATGTAAAATATATTGCTTTCATGCTTGTAAGGTAAGACTAAAAGATTATTTAGTTAAAAATAATAAATTTATTATCATTTTCAACAATCAATATGATGCAAATATGATGCAAACAAATAAAAAATTAGTTTATTTTTGGTTTAAACTTAAATTTCTGAAATTAGCTTAACAAATTTTTCACTCTTGGTGACCGCACACCATACTTCATCAGGTGGATTTCAAATTACTTTTCAGATTGACTTCTTAACACATGTACAAACGTTTATATGTTCATACTTTTACATACGTATGTATGTATGTATGTATGTATGTATGTATGTATGTATGTATGTATGTATGTATGTATGTATGTATGTATGTATGTATGTATGTATGTATGTATGTATGTATGTATGTATGTATGTATATATGTATGTATGTATGTATGTATGTATGTATGTATGTATGTATGTATGTATGTATGTATGTATGTATGTATGTATGTATGTATGTATGTATGTATGTATGTATGTATGTATGTATGTATGTATGTATGTATGTATGTATGTATGTATGTATGTATGTATTTATGTATGTATGTATGTATGTATGTATGTATGTATGTATGTATGTATATATGTATGTATGTATGTATGTATGTATGTATGTATGTATGTATGTATGTATGTATGTATGTATGTATGTATGTATGTATGTATGTATGTATATTGAAATAAAGTATAAGCAATAATTCTTTTTGAATTATTTTATTTTTAATCTTTTGATTACGATGCCGTTCAATTTCTCAATATTAATGCGAAGTTCATGCATAAATATGTTGTGTGTTGAATGTTGGAAGTACTCCTATGAGTACTATGTCGATTTATGTTTATTCGATGCCGGCGATGATGATGGGCGATATTGATGATGTTTCATAATTTCGTTTACAGTAATTATGGTTTTTATCTTTTATGCTTTTTTTAAGCTTTTAACGGGTCACCACTTAATTTTGTATAAGCAAAGTTATATATAAATATACTTACTTTTTTTATGGAAATTAAATAATTACATCGTAGTATTATATGTTTTTATTGGTTGCATATAAAATAAAATACGCGTAAAAATTAAAATTTATTTTTACACCACAAAAATAAAAATAATTTCAAAGAAATGCACATAAACATACATAATGTTAAAAAGATTCTTCTAATCTAAAAAATTAAAGAAATGTTGTAAAAGTACTTAATATATTATTCATTTATTAGCTAAAAACACAGGAAATATGCAAAAGTATCTCTAAAAAGCACTAAAATCCCTGGAGGAAAAATTTTTAAATATAACAAGTTCAAATTTAAACATTTTTGAAGATCTTTTTGTGCAAATTTACAGGAAATATATATGATACTAAATATGTTCACTAAATATGTATCACCTAAAATATTCGTCCAGTCGAAAGGGAGAGCTAAAATGAGGAGTATATAAGAAAATTTATCACATTATTTTAATATGAGAAAGCTACAGGATTTCAAAATTGACAACCACGATATTAAAAACATTTATGTGCTGATAAATTTTACACACGATTTCGACTTTTATATTAAAAAAAAGTTAAGTTTAAGATAACAAATGGACAATATTCAACTATTTCTTTATTACTATTTTTTATTTTTTTTATCCAATAATACAGAGATTTGTATTTAGAAAAGATAAATATTAAAGTAGATCTAAACGTTATATTCCACAGTGAAAAAACTTGCCTTATATAATAATGTACAATGTACAGTGGGGCAGAATCGAAAATTTTTGGAAATAAATCTGTAACTTCTGGTCGGCTGATTAGATTTACATGAAATTTGGTATGGGCGTAGCAGTGTACCATGTTAAGCTTGGAAGGGGGACCGAACAGACCCCTCAGGGGCTTAAGCTCCGCCCAAATTTGGGTATTCCTGACATTAAAATTGTTTAATCGCTTGGCAAATTTTTGTTGCTTGTTCGATTTGAAATATTTTAATACATTATTGTAGGCACTGACAAGACCAAAAAACATAATATCCTACTTATCTCTTATAGTTTTGGAGTTATTTGCGTTTGAATTTTTAGGTACCTCAATTTTGCATTTCTTGGTCCAAATCCCACAATTTCCGACCGATTTTATTTGCTTTTTTTTTAGCTAATTAAAGAACAAAATTATCTATTGAATAAAGAAAATTTGAAGTCGATGTCTTTACCGAGCCAAAAAATAAGTGATTTTGAATTTGAAAATTGAATAATTACGACTTTTTGTGCTTTTTGACCGAAAAAGTATCTACACTATTTTTTCTCTAAAATAAAATTTTCTTTAAAAACATATAATAATTTTATACTTTTCTTAAAGGTATCTTCACAGAGAATATATTAAAATAAAAAGCAAGCCCAATAACTTAAGTGGTCAAGGTACACACCCTCCTATTTTATATTAAAGTTTTAAAAGCACGAATCGGCAATCGGAATACAGAATCTGTAATATATTGTTAAAAGTTTTTAATCAAAATCTATGGGACTTCAGAAAAATGTGGAATTTATAGCCGAAAATATAAAAAAATAAATTTGTTGGGATTTTCGGCATTTTTTTTTTTTTTTTTTTTTTTTTTTTTTTGGGGTGGGAATTGGTATTCCTTTTAAAAAAATCTTAAAATTTCACTTATTATTCACTTATTTTATACGATAAAATCTACATCCACAGAAAATTTCGTTAAGATATCTTTAATAACAAAGATTTTATTACAGATAAAATATTTATAGTTTCTCAAAAAAAAAAAAAAAAAATTGTACAAAAGTTTTATTTTAATTGCAAAAATTTAAAAAGGAGTAACTCGATTTTTTCATCTAAATTATATTGCTTAGCTGACACAGTTCTTCGTTATACAGAAAAATATTGGAATCAATATCTTTTACAAAACCGAAACTATGCCACGAAAATTCCAATTCAAACGCAAAATAACTCCAAAATTGTAAGAGATAAATAGCACATGCAAGCATGTTTTTTGTAGGTCTTATCAGTGCCTACAATAATGTATTAAAATCGGACGAGAAACAAAAATTTGGCAAGCGACTAAAAAATTTTAATGACAGAGGTACCTAAATTTGAGCCCTTTTAGCTCCGCCCGAGAGAGGTCTGTTCGGTCCCCCTTCGAAACTTGACATTGTACACTCCTCTGCTAAGCCGATTAGAAGTTACAGATTTATTTCCAAAAATTTTCGATGCTGCCCCACTGTGCAATGTAGGAAATTATTCGTGATTTTGGACCACGAAACGAATACTTACGAATATATTTCCTATTATTTAAAAAATCTTCAAATTTTAAGTTTGCTCTTCTTTCTTGTAAATTGCACCACCAAACTTGTGTAAAATTAAAATATCGAATAAAGAAAATTATATTTTAAACATATTCGATATCCAATTTGGGAAATTTTTGGTTTCCAAGTTTATATCCACCCCCTAACTATCCGTACAAAATTTCGGATATAGGGTCTTAAATGATTCCTTCATGTTACACACGGAATGACAAAATCAATATACCCCCCATCTTTTTGATTGTAAGCATAATAAATAAATTTAATATGTATTAAAATTAGATGGCGTATGAGCAATATGAATCAATAACAAGTATACGTGTAAATCGGCTACTCCTAGCTCTTAGCAGTGTTGTCAGTTTAGCTGCTTTTAAGACTAAATCTAGCCTATTTATGACCATCAGATAGCAAAGGCCGGATGCAAATCTGAACAATTTCATAAATCTTACAGACCAATAAGCCTTAGTCCGTTTTTCATAAAAACGTGGAGAAAACTTTAGATAATTACATTAGGGAAACCTATCTCACAATGAATCCAATACATAGTTTTAAGTATATCAGTCAGACAAATCCGCGATTATTTCTATTTATCATATAACGACTTTAATAGTGAAAGCTCGAAATGCTAAGGAAATAGTTTTATGTGCGTCTTTTGACATTGAGGAAGCTTTCAATAACACTTCCTTCAATGCCATCGATCAGGCGCTCTATAGGATATATAAGGAGTTGAGTGAGGTAAATGCTGACAACCCGGATACTTATTTTTGATCATTGTGGTTCATCGAAAACCATTAGTGCTACAATTCATATCTGTAGTTGGAAGGGACTACTTAACCATAAAAAAACGCATGCAAAGGGCCCTTACATGGCACAAACAATTGTCCAGGATTTCCAGCAAGGAGATTAGGGATCATTACGCCTATCAATGTCTTTTTAGTATAACTTGGGTTCTCAAACCAAGAATAATATACTGGTCTTTTATTAAAATAATAACAAATAATATGCTGTTTAGCATGGGGCCTAAACTAGCGGTGATACAGTGGACCCAATATTGAACGGGCTTTACCAATGGGAAAACAACCATCGAATCTGCAGGCAGAAATTTAAGCAATGTTGCCAAAGATTTGAAGTCATGTCCCACCAGATTGTATTTGAAAAACCGCTAGATACCGCCTACAACTAAAGTAAAATCGCTAATTTTTACCGTTAAAATATTTATTCTCTTTAATCACGTTTAAAATTGATATCTAATCTTTCATGATCTTTATTTTGAGTATCTGAATGCATTTCAAATCAAATTTGAAAACACGTAATAAATTTTGGTTTAGATTATGCTAAATTCGGTTGACACCGAGGGGCTCATTCTATATTTCGATTCTATTTTAAATACATTGATTTTCGAAAACGTTTTCTTTTGAATCGAATAATCCATAATACTCCAGGATTTAAAATATATTTTCATACTATAATGTTGTGGTGATTTAACATTTTGAGAAAAAAATTAGCTTCATTATCTTTTTATAGAAAAACAGTTGATTTTATATAACATTTCCGGGTTTATGGTAACTGGATATTTTAGATAAATTAGTTATAGAAGTAAAATAATATCTTTGAATTTTCTTATTTATATTTTAAACCCATATTTTGTATTTGAAAAACCGTTAGAAACCACCAACTAGAAAAATGTTACAGCCAGAAAATCCACTTAGCGTTTTTTTATGAAAAGTACCCGCTAAGTACAACAAAATATCGACAGTTTCAGCGGGAAAACAGCTGTTTTGGCAACACTGAATTTAAGCCATTTTCGTGTTCGTCATTAAATGCCTGAGGAGAAAATCGAGAGGCATGTCCATATCAGCTCATAAATAGCATCGTAAAATTTTGAACATTTTTAAAACAATATTGTTTTATGCTATTTACGAAATTCTTTTTTAGTGTATTTCGATAAATATTGAAGATTCTGTAATAATTTTGACATGTGCTGATAGTACTTAACAAGTTCTATAAATTCACGTTGTCTTTATTTTGAGTTTCCAATTCAAACCTCCACAAATTTTGCGCGCATTCATAAAAATGATTAAAGCAAACAGATTTTGTATGCATAAATAATCGTTAATAAAACCACAAATCGACGTTTGTGTCAGAAGGAAAAAGGTTGTGAAAATATTTTTACTTACAATATTCAAAATTTTTGAATTTCTTATACATACTTATGTACATTATGCATACATATGTATGTAGTATTAAGATTATTTTTGGTATAAAACTGTAAAGAAAAATGCTAAAATTTATGATAATCGGTTCATATTGATCATAGCTTTAAAAGTAAGTCAAGAGGATAAGTTTCAAGATCCCATATAAAACCCTTTCCGAAAATAATTTTGGTGCTCAATGAATACACATGGTTTGAGTCTTATAAAATAATCAAGATTGTAGAAAATTACTTATGGTGTCTGAAATAGCAATTAGTAACTAAAATTTTATAGTCTTTTATTGTATTAAATATATATGGGCCGTTATCAAAAATTTTTAACTTTGCTGAAACTGACTTAAATCCTTAATAAGTTTTATCGTAATGCTAATTTAAACAAATTGGTTACAGATCTAAACTCACAAGACTTGAAAATAATAGAGTGCAAAATTTTAGCACCATAAGTTTCTTTTTATAATCGTAATTGTTGTTCAAAGTGCAAGAACATAGAAAAACGGCTAAAAATTACTTAAGTTGTGCCCGAAATAGTCATATAGTCAAAGTTTGGAAAACAAGTGCGAAAATTTTTCAAGAAGCCAGTTTTTCGTGGGGCACATTCACATTTTCATATGGAATTGCTTGTATTACTTCGTGAACTTAGTTTTTTTTTATTTTACATAACAAAATCGGAGCATTAAACATAAATTGTATACAAGAATTTTATGGACTTTTTGAAAATTATGCAAAAATTGCACTTTTTGTTTTTCTATTTTTTTTTGCACAGAGAAAAGAGATTCATTGGTGCAACCAAATTTTAGCCAACTTAATTTGGTCGGTTGTACGTACTATCTTACAATTCGATAGCAATAACCGAATAAATTCAATACTCATAAATTTTTTGTTTTATGGCTATTGTGAATTAAATTTTAAATTATATGATATTTTTCTTTTATTACTTTTATATAAAAATAAAATACATTAAACAGACAATTTTTAAAAGAAATAAGCGAACGAAAAATTCAAATTTAATTTTGTATGTAAGTAAATATTTAGCAATATAGTTTTGTTACCAATTCCAAAGTATTTGCAAGGAACTGCAGGCACTCAAGACATTGTAGTTGAAACCTGGAGTAAAAGACATTGCAGATTATTTAACTGATTCTAAACATTGACTTATTTATATACTACTTACATCTTGTTCTTGTTAAAACACCTAAAAGAAGTAAAATTCATAGATGGACTTGAATTCAGACACAATAATTTAATGCTTAATACAAGTGAGTTTCGGTTTATTGACCTAATTCTTTGGAAGTATGTACTTATGTAGTTTTAGTGGTTAAATCTTGCTGTTCAACTAAAATTAGTGAAGAAATTACCAAAAACGTTTACACATACATACTTACCATTTCTATACATCTTTATTATTGGAATACTATGCTTTGAAAAACAAGATATCTTCTCGGAAACATATATTCTGCGGTTCGCTAATAAATATAACTGAAGTTTAAAAAACGATTCCGATAATGATGTTATGAAAATGTCTAAGAAAAACGATTAAAATATTTAATATACATCGCAACAATTGCACGCTTATTAAAAAAAAAAAAAAAAACACCTTACATGTCAATACGATTGTGGATTTTTTCTTTGAATTTTTCAATTTCTTATTTATTGGACAAATACTATTTCAATACTTTTTTAATAATTTAAAAGTCAACGACGAAAAAAGGATTAGCATAATTTTCTGTCGCACAGTGGGGTCTAACGCAAATTTTTTGGTAATAAATCTGTATCTCCTAAACTACTGGTTAGATTAAATTGAAATGTATAGAAGAGTTGCAGAAGAGGACCTAAGCTTTGAGAAAAACTATCTTGCAGTCACCCTGTGATAACACAAGAAAATCTACAGGGTGTCAAAATTGACTACCTCGAGTATGTAAAAGTTAAAAAAAATCGTAACTTATAAAAATGAAGTTCGATTTTAAAGATTTTTATATTTCTGTAAAGTACTTGGCAAGATAAAGAAAAAATAAGCTTACTTACCTAAGTTATCTCTTACAGTTAAAAAGATATTTAGACTTGAATTTTGAATTTTTGATTTTTTGCCTCGACTTTCTTTCGTTTTTCGGGAATAAGTCCTGGGATATATGAGGTAAAAATTTTTTAAAAACATTTTGTAATTTGCTATATATTTTAAAATAACATGCTGAAAGAATTTTTGGATTACCTCAATGCGTCTAGACGTGAAAAATATTCAAAGTCAGCACTCTGAAATTGGTATGAAAAACGGCTATTTTTTACAAAAATATAGTACAATTCCTTCTCTTTTTTCTCAAAGTTCCGTTAAAGAAAAAAAATTTTCTTTACATATTTCAAAAGACAAGGCTTCATAAATGGTTAATGTAGAAATTTTGAACTGATTTAGGCTTGCACCCTACATCAGGCATTGGTCGAAAATGGTGAATTTTGGAAAAAGTTAGATTTTTTATCGATTAATAAAAAAAATGTCACGCTAGCTTTTTTAAATTTTTTGACGATATTTCATCAAAAAATAGATTTAGAATGATTTGACACTAAACTGCTCCCCGCCCGGCCAAAAACGAATGCAGGAGAGCAGATTTCATGAAAAAAGTCAATTTTTTAAACATGATTTTCTTGTGTTATCACAGGGTGACTGCAAGATAGTTTTTCTCAAAGCTTAGGTCCTCCTCTGCAACTCTTCCATACATTTCAATTTAATCTAACCAGTAGTTTAGGAGATACAGATTTATTACCAAAAAATTTGCGTTTGACCCCACTGTGTGTCGGTTGGAAGAAACGAATTTATTAATTACTGCATGTAACATAATTACGATTTTAATTGCCAATTTTCAACAACAAAATGTATGATAGATATGATTATCTCTACCGAATTTTTAAATTTATAATAACCAGAAATATATCGGTAAAGAAAGGTAATTAAACAATTGTACGAACCTCATTTTGAGTACAATAATTATTACATGATTATAGATATGGAAAAATTATCCAATTAATACATTTGTAATAACTGAAATTCTTATTTTGTTCTTATCATTGTATTTCAATATCTGCGAGCATTTTCCAACCAATCCTTTTTCTGTATGTATAGAAAATTGCAATTTAAACAAATATTGGACATATTGATGTAAGAGCGGCGATAAATATAATTGATCGGGACCATAAATTTAAGAAAAATGTCGTTGATAGTTGAAAACGGGACACTTTTCTCAAAACACATTTCGCTAAGGCACATCGAGTGGACAGCATAAAATTAAATCAAAAGATAAACATTTTATGGACCGAAAAATATTTTAAAAAGTATCACAATATTAAAAAGCATTTCTTTGTAATAAACTCTAATAAAATTTTTAAAATCGCAATTTTTGTTGAAAAGAAAATTTTTTAAATTTTACTAGAAAACCCTAAAATATGCAGCACTAATACCATCAAACATTGAAAATATCAATAATTTTATTGGAATAACTCAGTAGGTTTTGATATTAATTTTTATATGTTCAACATAAAACCGCCAAAACTTTTTTTTTTTTTTTTTTTTTGAAGGGCTAAAATCAAAAATTTTTGATAATGGCCCATATTTTTTTAAATGTTTAATGGTAATAGCTTTTTGCAAACGACAACTCTTTCATCATTAAAAATTCTATGCAACCAGTATTGAATAGACGTGGACGCAACTTTGTAGTAGATGTATTGATATTGCATTAATATTATAACTAAAATATGCTAATGTTTTTTATGCAGGCTAAGCTGTCAAACTCTCTTGAAGTACATATGATAGTCGCAACGTCGTTGCAACTTAATTTGAACAAACAATTGCATGTGTTTGCCAAACATAGAAAAATCTAGTAAGAATACTAAATATATTCGTCTAAGCAGACTACTATGTACCCTTTATGTCATTAAGTATTGTAATACATATATGTATGTATTTAGAAAATATCTAAATACATACA
Source organism: Protophormia terraenovae (assembly GCA_951394005.1). NCBI lineage: Eukaryota > Metazoa > Arthropoda > Insecta > Diptera > Calliphoridae > Protophormia > Protophormia terraenovae. The sequence goes on along the minus strand of OX596075.1, from coordinate 39,883,831 downwards.
TAACTAAATTTCTTATGTTAAAATAAGGTCATTTGAAGGTACACTAATTGGCGTGTTTGTACGACTCGAAGCTTTGAAAAAAAAAATATTCTATTCATAATACCAAATAAACCATAAAACGATATGACAGCGAAAACGATATCATCTTAGCTGTCGATTATAATATCATATCGTTTCTATATCCTTTGGTTTATTGAAATATTTTTTTTTTTTTTTTTAATTTTTCAACTTTTCTGAAAAGATTAGAAAATTCGTATTAAGTTGTTTTGCAAAAGTCTTCATTATAGTTTTATTCAATGTATAAATTACTAAAAATTATTAAGTAAATAAATAATTCCAAAATTGTGAAGGTGAAGGGTATAATACAACCGACCATTATCGGCTAAATTTACTGGTTTTCGTTTGCTGTTATTGTTTAATGTTCCATTATGCTGGTTGTTTATTGGTTACTAAATATTAATTAGAAACAATTTGTTGTTGCTTTGTTTGGAGTTTTATGAGCTGCCAACGTCAATCAAAAACGCAATGTTTTTGTTGCACAACTACATTCGAGAACAGGCTGATAAGTCATTTATATACGTCACATTCAGCTGATATTAATCTTGGTTTAAAATATATTTAAAACAATAAACTGTTCTTTCGAAAATCGCTCTTTAAGATTATACAGACAGTTTTTTCAGAATCACCACTTTGAGATTTTATGTCTTAATGGGAAATTTATTGGAAAACGATTGTAAATAATATATTCCTTAAATATATTAAAATTTATTATGCCAGATATCAGCTATCCAAACTACTGTTATGGAAAGATAATATTGTACATATTTAACAGCTATTTTAAGACTTCCATCGTATTTCGTTTATTCCATGGTTCTTCATATGTATCTAAATCTATTTATGTATGTTTATTTTGTATGGAGACATGTTTAAGTTTCTGTTTGTGCTTAGAATTCAATATTAATTTTATTCTAAATATTTATTTTTCTATGCGGGAGACACGTATATTTTATACATGTTTCATATATGCAACATAAGCAGGTGATAATATTAGCTTTTAAAGCCAAAAACAGTAGGAGAAACAAATTATGTAGATAGTCAAACTATTGAGAATAGAGTGTCCCATAGAAAAAAATTTCGTAGAAAGTCCCCTCAAACGATGCATCATAATTAAAGTGACCAGACATCCCGCTTCGATCCCGCCTAAATTATTTTTCCCGCTTTTTATTAAGAAATCCCGCTTTTCTTACTCAAACAATTACTTATTCGATTTCCTTATTTACGTTTTCTATAACATTCTTACCACCATAGGTGGTTGGGGTATAATGCGTTTGTGCTGATATTTGTAACGAATAGAAATAATTATCGGACCCCCACCTTAAAGTATACCGTTCGACTCAGAATGACTTTCTGAGTCGATTTAACGATATCCGTCCGTCCGTCTGGCTGTCTGTCCATGTAAACATTGTGAACAAAGTACAGGTCGTAATTTTAAAGATATTTTGGTACAAGGACGAACCCTATTGAAATTGATTATGACCGGTCTATTATTTCACTTGGCCCCCATACAAATGTCCTCCCGGAATAGGGGTTTAACGATCATAAATGCCTTAAATTTAGCAATGTTTTAATGAAAATCAGCACAAAGGAGTTCTATATAAGTGTCAATCTTTGTGCCAAATTTCATAAGTATCGGTCCATAATTGATCATAGCTCCCATATAAACCCCTCTTCCGAAAATCACTTTAATGTGCATAAATCCCATACGAATGATAATATCAAGTTAATATTCGGCACAAATAAGTTTTATATAAGTAGAAATAACATTGCTAAAATTTATGAGAATCGGTCCATAATTTACCATAGCTTCCATATAAACCCACTTCCGGGAATCACCCTAAAGGTCATAATATCATATAGATTTTAATATAAATGCATTGTTCTGTATTTGTATAATTTATTTTACATTTAGTAAAAGTTTTTGTCTACAATTGGCCACAGGCGTAATGGTGTAGGGCATCATATCGTCAGTCTTGACCGACTATAGTTTCTCTCTCGTTAAAAACACATTTCGTGAGAACAGTTGTGTGGGGGCTACTTAAATAATTTTTACCAATTTTATTTACCAAAATGTGCCATTTCAACTTGGATTGGATACTTTCTTATTTTTATATAAACTGAAAGTTATAGAAATATGCTTTCGATTAAATTTACTTAAAGTTAGTGCTTACGAAAACCTTGTGGTAATGATTTATTTGAACTTTTTGTTTTAACTGATTATTAGTGTTTTACTTGTTGGCAGCCGATTCAAAAAGGTGAAAAGGTAACGGGTACATAGGATTATTTTGATAACGGTTTTTAGAGATAACGGTATTTTTAGTTATTTCGGTAACGGTATTTAGCGTTATCGGTATTTCGAGTTATTTCGGTAATGGTATCTTGTGGAAAATTTCGAAGTATCGGTTCAGAACTATAAAATATAATCTGTAGTCAAGTATTATAATGACTATCTGGGGTAGCCATAACTTTGTTACAAGTTTTATTTAAACTTTATTAAAAATAATAATAATAATATTTCTTAGCGGTAACGGAAACCAAACATGGTTTTATTGTTAGCAGGTCTAAGAATTAATTAAGAAAAACTATTGCTATCAAATTCAAAAAGTATCAAGTTTTTTTTTTATCAATCCGTATTTGAATTCAATCTTGAAATTTAACTAGAAATATTTTGAAAACATTTCGAGAAACACGTTAAAATTATAATTTTTAATGCTTTAGTTTGTAGGGATATATTTACTTATTTCAATGTTCCAAAATGATGACGGGTCGTTCTCAATTTTTAACATCTCAATTGCGTCGTGAACTAAGTGCTTGCGAGAGAGCAGCTGAATTAGATTTTTAATTGAGATATAAAAAGAAAATTCCTCTTTTTTTTACAAATCTTTTCAAAGTCCCGCTTTTTACCTACAATTTTGTTCACAATACCGGTTTTTAGTTGTTCTGGTCCCGCTTTTTGACAAAAACCCTCTGGTCACGTTAATCATAATGTGCTACACCCAGAGAAATATCAATCACATACGTGTTGAAAACGATACCATTCTGTGTCAATAGTGAATCTACACCGTATGTGTTTAAATTAAACACTGTGTGTTCAATTCTTATTGAAAATCGATACCTAATTGGCACCAAGTTGAAACCATTTCGGTATCAAATTGTTAAATTACATATGTTTTCTATTAAATTTGTTAACGAAAGGTATTAAAAAGCTGTTACCGTAAATTACCAATGTGACCACAACCGTTGTTGATTTTGAATCGAATTTTTTCCCTTAGTGTAAATATGTAAAAGATATTTAAAATTGATCCTCAGCTCCCTACAAGCGATTGAAATTCAAGAGACTAGAATATTTTGTCAATAAAAAGTTCCAAGTTTTGTATCGAAATAGGTATCAAAAAAACAAAAAAATAAAAAATAAGCAAATATTTCGGACCATAAACCGTCATTTTAGTAAATCATGCGAAAAAAAGTTAGATATTTTTTATTGCAGAATGGATACAAATTTAAAAATATTGTTCGAATTTTTTTGAGACCTATTTCGTGAAAAATCTGGAATATTTTTTTGTTTGCTAAAATGCACCAGACTTGATATTTTTAATTGCTGCACATTGGGGTAAAAGGGGTCGAAAATGGCGCTTAATTCAGGGAAAGGTGATATAAATATTTTAATGATCAAGTTTTATTTTTTTATTGATTATTAGTTAAAAAAATTAATGACACTTTTGATTATCACCTTCAATTTTTACTATTTATTAGTTAGTAAAAAATGCATTTTTAGAATTCTAACATTTTTTTTTTGCAGCATGCAATGTCCGTCCATCTACACATTTGGGTTAAATGGGTCGAAAATACCACTTAATTCAGGGAAAGTTGATATCAAAATTAAAATATCTTCATTTGGTTTTCATTTTAATCAAGAAGTAGAAACAAAAAATTTTTCGAACTTTAACATTTTTTTTAAAGAATTATAATGTCCGTCCATCTGTCCGTATGTTTGTTAATTTTTGCAAACTTTCCAATTCAAAATCGTTTAACTTTTGACTCAATAAATATAACGACTAGATAATTTTGTTTTTTAACTAACTACATAAAATGTAATAAAATCGGTTGAAAATATTTTGCTATATATGGAAAAATCTTAACCAAGATCTAGTAAAATTGAGATTTTTGAAATTTCAAATGCATAAAAATATATAAGATAAGTAGTATATATAAGCATGTTTTATAAAGGATTTATCAAGGACTTTAGAGTGATATGAAAATCTTGGAAATCGGGTAAGGAACAAAAATTCGCTAGATGTTAAACATTTTCCATGACACTAGTACCCTATTCTGAACCCACATAGTTCCGCTCCCAATGCTTATATGGAATGCCGCTTCGAAACTCAAAATGCTACTATCCTCTGCTATGCTTATGTGAAATTTCATGTAAATCCAACTAACCGATTAGAAGTTACAGATTTCGATTTTTCGATTCTTTCCCACTGTTTAATGTTTGATAAAGCAAAGTAAATGTCTGCACTTTTTGTATGATATCTACTGGAGTTTTTTTGAAAAAAAATAAAATATATATTTTCTGAAATAGGGCTAATATATGCGCACGATTTCATGATATATAAAAATATTAGGACAAAATATAATTTACAAATACTTGAAGAAAAATACACTTATATATCTGAAGTTGATGATTTCATTTTAAATGTTTACCTTAAAAGACTTTTTATTTAAAATAAATGCACTGAAAGCTGATGAAAAATTATTTTTTTACTATTTTTCAAAAATGTAAAAAAATTCTTAAGTTTGACAGCTTCTTATAAGAAAACAGCACAACCTAGCTTAGAGATTTTAATTGATATTGATACATAATTTCGTCTATTTTTATTCGGTACCCAACTCTTTTAAATTTTAAAATTCAATTAAGCGCCAATTTTGACACATTTTACGTGTCAAACGTGCGCTGGTAGGGAATTGAAGAAGAATTTAAAAATTTTTGTAAATATTGTTTCCATATTCAGTTCATAAATATGCATAGTTTGAGGGTTCTTCCTACATAGAATCATCAAAAAGCTTTTTCCCGGGACACTCTAATATATGTACATTCATTGCACTTATATTGAGGGTGTGCGTTTACGTGAAGCGAATTATTGTCAAAGTTACAAAGCAGCTTTTAAAATGTAAGTTTTTTCATCAACAACTTCACTGCAATGAGAAATTATGTGTGTACGAAACAATTAAAATTAAATTTATTATCAAGTATAAACTAAGCCATGTGATGTAGGCACTACCTGCTGTTTAAAGCCTTGAGCCTATTCAAAGTTTTATTTATTTGTATATATGTATGGGAAAAATTTGGTCTTTTTGCATTTTTTAAAAATATAGAAAAACACAACTATCTATAAAAGAAGATATAAAAGGAGAAAATCGATCAAAAAATGTTAAAGTTATTACGAATTACCCAGACCATTAATTTGTTTTAGAACACTTGTGTAATGAGTATACAACGAAATTTTAAAATTTTTCATAAATGTTTAAATAAAAAGCTATTTTTAATTAAATTTGAACCATAATTACTGAAAAACACATTTCTGTTTCCGCAGAAAAATCCAAACCTTTCTATGCTTGGATAAAAATTGTTAACATTTTTTAAGACCGTTTCAAAACTCCATTTTCAAACTTTAAACAAGTTTGTTAAACAAATTTCAAAAAAGTTCGAAAAAAAACTTTGCAGGTTCATAAACAACACTACGGAAAATAAAACTGAAAAAGAATTAGGTCAATACCTTGTATGACTAAGCTGTACCTAGGATTTGAATTCTGCAGATTTCGGCAAAAAGTCATTTTTTCTAGGAGGAGTTACGGTCAATATTCGAAAGTTAGTAAATCTCATTTATTTATTTCCAATCTCATTGATTTCTTTGCGAACTTTAACAAATAATTGTTTTGATAATTACCAGTTGATCTGAACTAAAAATATTTGATTTTTTTTTAGCAATTTTTTTAGTTCAAAACTAAATGAAGCTATGAATGAAAGAAAAGAGAAAACTGAAAATATTTTTTTATTTTTCTTCTTCATTTATTTATATTTTATTTATAATACGCATTTAAAAGTAAAACACAACAATAATTTATTTAAAAAAAAATCATACAACCACTAATTGTTCATATCTATTGTGGTTTTAAAATCATGAAAAGCGGCCGACAATTTTTTTTTTTTATACTTAGTTTTGAAATAGTTCTAATTGTGGCTTTTTTGAATGGACATGTATCGATGATGGAAAAGTACTGAAGGTTTATTTATTATTTCTTTATTTCTAGTGAGCAAATAAAATAAAATATATTCCGAAGATCAAACATCCTGATATTAAACCACTTCATATAATTGTTCTAGAATTATTAAAATAATAAATATTTATTACGCAATAACGGGTTCATATATTTCCATGCTTGGTTAAAAATTGTTTACATTTTTTAAGACTGTTTCCAAACTCCAATTTCAAACTTTAAATTAGGTCAATACCTTGTATGACAAAGCCGTACCTGCTACTTGAATTAAGAAGATTTCGGCAAAAAGGCATTAAATTTCATCGAAATCCAATGCAAAAATAATATTTTTCGTTATGTTTTATTTAAAATTTAAAGATTTTCTAAATATTTCCTTTGACCTCCATATCCTTGTCCAATTTTTTTAAAAAACTTCAGAATGTGTTTTTCGATATATGTTTTAGCGTTTTTAGGTAATAATTTTGTTTAGTTTCAACATCAGTTAAAAAAAAAAGTTGGAATAACAGAATCGATTTAAGTAACATTTGTGTTTGAAGCACAACGTGGTTAGCCAGCCTTTACGAAGGACCAAAATGCTTTCCTGACCAGCGTATTAAAATCATAATCGAGATGATGCTCAAACTAATAATCGAAAGCAATGTATATTCACAGAAAAAAGTCACCAATTAACAAATATATATGAAAATAATTCATTCAATTATAAACTTGTTTAAATTTGCACCTCTCACCAAAATGATTATATCAATTACTAAAAACTATAAAAAATACAAAACAGAAAAAAATTCCCAATTAATAAATTAATTAAATCAATCAAGTAGATGATTGAATGAATTAAAAATGTGTATAGGAAAAAAATCACACCAAAATTAATTTTTTATTTTATTTACTCTTGAACATATTTATTAAATTTTGATGGAAAATTAAACAACTGAGTTAATTGTAAAAAAGACGGTAATAATTTTTTCTGTGTTACATTCCAAATGCTTTAATGTGTAACACATTTTATTTAATATATAATTTATTTTATACATTATATGAAATTATTTAGACACCGTAAGCTATTTAACGTTTTTACGTCATTATTTAGTTGCCTTAAATTTCAATTGGAATGGTCCACCTCCAATTTTTTTTGTTAACACTTAACATATTTAACATACAATTTGTAAAATAATCCCAAAACTAAATTTAAATGACAAATAAAACTCATTTTGCCATACAATTTGTTTTAACTTGTATGAACTTCTTGTATGAGCGAAACAACATACCCCTAATTGACCAATGATGCGTTTTCGCAACACCCGATATCTCGGAAACTAAAATAGCTAGGATCACAAATCTTTCGATTTTATGATCACAATCACTAAAATAGACCCCATACCAAATTTTATTAAGTTATCTTAACGGGATCGGGTAGTGGTAAGAAATGGGTTAAATATGCCATTAAGAATATTTACTTTGTATGGGGCCTACCATTCCCCCTAGTCCTACACGTCCCATCTTAGATTATGTATGTTGATGAGGAAGTCAATCTTAATATTTCTTAAAATATACGGTATTTAATATTTTCGTTGTATGGGGGTACATTTCCCCTGGTCCTACTCGTCCCATTTTTATTTAAGTTTGAAGGTTGATAATAAAGGTATTCCTGTAAAAACAAAAAAATTTTTTTCGTGCTCCTTCAAAAAAAAAAAAAATATGTGGACTAGATGGAATTCCGCATGCTAAACTCGAATCTGTTTTCAGTTTTCTCCCATCAGGTCGACATTTTGTTTATGGGCGTGTCTCATATTGCACTTTAAATAAGGCGATTACTCGAGTATATTTCACTATAACTCGAGAACTGTATGTATGATTTATATAAATAATAATATAATAAACCAAAATATGTGGAATAAAATTGGCTTGAAGTCGTTCTACTAACAAATTTTATCCGCTCAATAGTTTTAGAGATATTTCGAAATAAGTGTCAAAATAACTTCGAAACTATTGAGCATATAAAAAAAATAAGTTTGGGTGATTTGAAGATATTTTTATGTCAATCGTTATGACGAAATATACTAGATTAATGGCCTTACTATGGGCGAAATATTAGACACGCCCATAAAAAAATCCAGACCTGATGGAAAAAAACTGAAAGCAGATTCGTGTTTAGCACATCAAAATGCATTAAGTGTCCAATTAAAATAAAATAAACTCCAATAGATAGCGATTTAAATTATCTTTGAGCAGTGTTTACATAATTTGTTGTTCAGTTGATATTTCCGTAGTTATTCGGTAATTAGTAGCAAAAATATATATATATATATATATATATATATATATATATATATATATATATATAAATCATGAAAATTTTGATCCATAACTCTGAAATTCTTGAGCGAATAAAAAATGTTGTTGACATACCTCAAAGACAATTTTTATCATCTATCAAAATCGTGTAAACAGTTCTTGTGTTATAGTCTAAATTGGACAAACCATTCTCGAGTTTTATAGTGTGACCACCAAATAAGAAAAACGAGGCTAAAAATGAGGTAAACATTTATTTCGAACGGAATATCTCTTAAACTAAAAGGGATAACCTACACATGTAAGCGTTTTTTTATTGAGATTTGCAAGGACTATCTATGTATAAAATTTCTTTTCTGTCATATCATAAATTTTTGGTGATTTTTCAAAAAATTACATACTCGAGATGGCCAACTTTGGAGGGCCACCCACTTCCCCCCTGACCCGCTAGGCGCCTGTACTCCTCCAAATCAACTCGAAAACACTTTAGCTCTGATCATATGGAATTTTATTGGTTCTTTAGTTACTGAATTATTTCCAAAAAAAGCGTTTTGGAAGCACTATCGTAGTTATTTTTGAGCAAAGAGTAACAAGAGACGAGACTAATTGTCAAAAACCTAAGTCGGTTGTCAAAAACCTAACTCATGCAACAACAAAATACGTGTAATCAAATACATTTTGTTGTTGCTAGAAGAAAATAAAAACACATTTTTGTTTACAAAGCAACATTTTTTTTAATTGTCAATCGAGAATTTCGTCTCTATATGTTACTCTATGTTTTTGAGTACCACTTGATTCCGATATAAGCTATAATAACAGCAACAGATTGGAATATATTTTCACCGATTTCAATTAGCGCCTTGTATCGACGATTTATGAAATATTATAGATTTCAGGTCATGAATACTTATTATAAATTTAAATTCACGCATGATGCGGAAAAGTTCTAATATAAAATACGCAAAATTTTAGATCGATTTAAAAATATTATAAAATGTTTTCAGATTAATTTTTTTTTGCGCCACTATGATTTTATAATGTAATTTGGCAACTTTTTTTGATTACGCAATACTTTAGGTTCAATGAAATTACGTTGTGAGTGTGCCTTGCCAAAATGCACCTCTTGGATTCATTCACGTTATTGTCTCCCCAAATTTGGTCACCTCTAGTAGCGTTTCCATTGACAAGATATATCTCAAATTATGCATAATTACAAAGGCAATAAACCTTCATCATATATTCTGCGATACACGAAATGGCGCAAATTTTGTCATCAAAAAACTGCAGACTGATTGAATACACTTTTGCCTATTTTTGCAAGTGTTTGTGGTTTACATTAGTAGACTTGGACACATATGTAAAAATCTGCGATGACAGCAATAAAAAGAAAGAAAAAAAAAATTGTTAGTTTTAAACACTTTTTTTGTGGATATTTTGACTTTGAGTGCTTGCCGGTACCACATGGAAACGTTTCAGGTCTTGAATTTTTTTGTGTTACACAACTAAGTGTTTTTAACATAATTGCATCAAAAGTTATTTAAGAATGTCAGAATTTAAAAAAAAATATTTGAGGTTGAAGGTCGGTTTCATAAAGGTAAACGTAAAATGACAATTGCCCATATATCTGAGAGAAAATAGGGTAAATTTTTATTCCACGAAAATTTTTTATTGATGTTGGTTATATCGGATTCAACCAAGCCGAATAAAACCTTACTGGTTTTCCTTAGTACTACTTTATAATTTTGTGCAAAAGTGTTCCATATTGCATTAAAGAACAAAATTTTGTTTGTTTTTTTAACAACAATACATGTAGCGTTAACAGAAACAGCGTTAACAAAATTAAACGTAACATCCAAATTAATAAAATGAAGTTAAAAAAACCAAAAATAAAACAAAAGTAAAAACGCCCTCAAAAACTGAAATCACGTTTTACAAATGCAATTAATGTGGCCTACGGTTATAAGTAAAACCAAAAACCCAAAGAATATACAATATAAAAGAAAAACTGCCAGAGGAGCTTAAGTTTCGTACAAACGAATGGAGTATGTAAGTTGTTGCAAATATATAACTATGTATGTACTTGTAAATATGTACATACATAAGTATGTATGTATAATGCAGAGGAAACTTTAACAAAGTCACATACAAACAACGAACCAACAACGTTTCCACAATTTACCATTAACTAAACTTGCATTCGTACAAACGTAAGTTAATTCGAAAGGCAAAAAAAAAAGTACCAAAAAAATTAAATTAATTTAATTTTTTGTTGGTTTAATTCTTTTTTTTTCTGCTTAAGTTTTATAGTATTTTCATGCAACATTTGCTGCTGCATCTAGATGTTTAAATAATAAGTTGATGTGAGTATATACTCGATTATAGTATACATATATATTTTGTACAATTAACCAGACTGAGAAACAGTCAGCCTGTTGCTATACGAATCTATAGACAGAGTTGAAAAAAATATCTCTTTACGATCGATAAAAACCTGATTTTTATTTAAATTTTAAAAAAATGTTAAATAATTGAAAATGTGGTATATAACGATACAATGTTTCATTATTTCTTTTATTCCAAAGTTCAATTGAAAATTGAAAGGAACTTTGAAATCCTGGAGAACACTATTTTACCATGCATGATGTTTCATGCATATATCGTTTTTTTTTTTTTTTTTTTTTCAATTAAGATTTTTTATTATGAAATAATATTTTCTCATTTTTTTTTTTTTTTGCGCTGAAAAATAAAAAAAAAAATAAAAAATAAAAAACGAGAAAAAAAAAGATATAGTCAGTCAAGCCATACCATATGATACCCTACACCATTGTGTCCATTATAACTCGTTGAGCGGTCTTTTATTAGACTTAGAGCCAAATGTAGACCGACATTGATATTAAGTGTAAAATAAAACATAAGAATACAGAATATTTAGTCGATGTTAACATTAATATGAATTTATTCACTTTTGGGGGATTCCCAAAAGAGGGCCTCATATAGGAGCTATGGTAAATTATGGACCGATCTTTGTAATATTTGGCACTATCATTTATGTTTACATAAATCTTATTTTGTCGAATTTTAACTCAATACTAACATTTAATGGGATTTATGGCCGTTAAAGTGAAAAGGACTTTATATGGGAGCAATAGTAAATTATGGACCGATCTTTCTATAAAATTGACACGCTTATTTAGACTTAAATGAGACTTATATGTGCCAAATTTCATTAAAATATTGCTATATTTAAGGGATTTATGATCCCCACCTATGGTGGTGTAGGGTATAAATATATTATTATATTACAAAGTAGGGCAGAATAGAATTTTTTTTGCAAATTAATATGTAAATTCTAATCGACTAATAAGATTTGCATAAAATTTCACATAGGGGTAGCAGAAGAATTTACAATTTTTTCAAGTTGTTTTCATTTGAAATTTCACAATCACAATTTTCCAAACCTAGGTCCAGTTTTTTTAATATATAGCTCAATATTGTTTCATGTTGCCAATTAATTAAATAACATAATTATCTATCGAATAAAGAAAACCTGATGTCGATATCTCTTACGAGTCCAAAAATAACTGGCTTTGAATTTGAAAACTGAAAAAGTTATGATTTTTTTGACGAAGAAGTGTTTACACTCTTTTTACTGTAAAATAAAATTTTCTTTAAAAACATGTAATAATTATATACTTTTCTTCAAGGTATCTTCATAGCGATGATTTAAAATTTAAAATCACACCCAAATACCTAAAAGGACTAAGTACATAAAATTTTATTTCAATTTTAAATTATTTATTGACATTGTGTAGTCAACATTATAAAATCATCTAGAAAAGTGATAAAATGAGATCATAATATTATTCCTTAAAATGTTATTTTTAACAAAAATGTTAAACAAATATACTATAACAATTTAAAAACTAAATTTGTGTCTCCTGAGAAAATAGATTTTTTGAGTTATGATGTTGCTGCAGCAAATGAGCGACTTGTCGCTTAACACTATGTAGTACGATAGACGATAAAAAAAATAGATGAAATCAAAGGTTTATCCCTTCCCAAAAGGTTCTTTAAAAATATCTATAAAATTTAGCTTGTCAATGTAAGCAATATCCCCATGTAATATGGCTTATAAATATGCTCGCAGTCACAATTATATTTTGAATTAAATCGATAACGTAAAGAGCGTAACAAGTATTCCCCTCCTTTCAACTCTTAAAGCTAGATAAGATCTTCAAACAGTTTCACTAAGAGTATCCTACGTAATGATCAAATTACTAATGCCCTCAATACAAAAAGGGGAGCATTAAATGCTACAAGACAAGTTAAATTCTTTGTAACATTGTTCATGTTAGAAATTATAAAAACAGTGGCAACAACCAAATCGTACGATGAGCAATAAAGAAAAAGAAACTTATTAAACATGCTCCCGGTGTGTTTAACAAAAAACTTTAACATTGTAATTATTATATTTTTGTATCCACTGGCAAACATTAATGCACTTCATCACGCAAAGTTTGGATAAAGATATCGAGTAAATAAAAATATGTATGAAAGAAAGAAGTTTCTTCAAGTTAAACTTATTTTGCAACTACTTACTAGATACTGTTGCTATTAAAGTTAAAAAATTTATTTTTGTAGTTACATTATTTAATAAGATTTAAAATTGAGCAGGACATGTATTTTTGCAATATACTTTTAGATGTTGAATACTAATCATATCATTTTTAGCTATTGAATATTAGTTTAATTTTTCGTTACAACGTACAAAATTGGAACATCTTTAATACATTTACAAGATGGAATGATATATTCCATCAATCACAAAGCATTTTTTAAATTTTTTATTTGGAAATATCCAGGAAAAATTCGTTCTACTGTTGCGTTGTCACCTCTAGAATTAGTTCGATAGAAGTGTTACATAGCCAGTACCCATTCTATGGAACAGTTCTAGAACTACTTAGTTCTTTAATCAACGATTTTTGTTAGTAATCGGTACATTCAGAATTGTTAAGGAATGATTCCAGAACCTTTTTTTACTTTTTATTATAATGAGCATTTTCCTAAATCAATTTAATTTTTTTAAACTGGAATTTTTAAAATTTTTTATTGAAGTTTCTTAAACAGTTATAGGAAGTCATTTGGGAACAAGTAATTTGTTCAGAGAAGTGATGAAGAACTCATACAGAATTTGTTCTTAAGCACTAGTTCTCAAGAATATTCCGTAAAAGCAATTAATAATCACAATAAGGATCTACTCCATATGAGCTAGAATTTGTTGCGACACCACAAGGATATTATTAAAGAAACTGAAGTTCTAGAACTAATGATTTTAGAACGTGTCCTAATATATTTCTGTGTATTTATACCCTACACCTGGGTTGGGGGGTAATCATTACATTAGGTAATCTATTACATGCATACCAGTAATTTGTAATTGAAATTTTCAATTACAATTATATGTTAATTGTAATTGAAAATTTTAAATTACAATTGCATGTAGTTTTAATTGAAAAGTTCCAATTACAATTACAAGTAATTGTAATTTAAAATTTCAATTACTAATTAACTTCGAAATGTATAAGTTTTTTAAAAAAAATAATTATTGTATGGCATTAAAAACATCGTCCATTCCATGAAAGAACGCCCAAAAATATACCAAGTGTCCTCCGATTTTTATAAAATTTTATACGTATAAGGTCTATAGGTGTATATAAATATTTCCGTTTTCAGATTCGCTAAATTCAGAAAATTCGCGATTTTATTTCGCTTTTTCAGTTTTGAAAAAATATAAAAAATCTCAGAAGTATACAACATTAAATACAAATATTTCTGGGAAGGCTTTGCAGAAATTTGTGATTTAAACGGCGTTTGAATTGTAATTATGTTAGCTTAAACATGAATATTTTATAAATAAAAAACATTTTTTAAAAAAGCATTTTAATGCATTTGCATTTTTTAAATGCATTTTTCTTTAAATATGCTATTCAAATTTGTTAATTTTTTAACATAAATGAAAAGTTTGGAATCTTTACATTAAAATAAAAGTCTCAAATTTTTGGGACGGACACATGTACTGTGCATAATTTCCCCTCTTCTTCAACTAGTTTAAATTTTTTCATATAAAAATTATATTTTTCTGGTATTATGAGTATTTTGTTAAAAAAAATTTATTGTGTTATTTTTAAAAAAATACTGAAAAATAGTAAAACTTTATGTATCAGACTATTTATTGTTTTAAGCTATAATAAACAAAGCATTTTTAAATACACTTTTGAAAAATTAAAATTTAATAAATTCGCAACTAACAAAAATGCATCTAAAAACTGCATTTATATTTTTAAAATATTATGGATCGAAGACGTTGTTTTTGAAATGCTGACTAAATTAAACAAAAAAAAATATACAATGGCCTTTTAAATACTTTTTAAATTACAGAAATCCATAAATAACTTCAAGAGATATGAATATTTAAAATTGCATACTTTTTATATTTTGTTAACTTTTATAAAAATTTTAAAGAAAATTTCAAAAACAAGAAAAAATTTTAATTTTATATGAAAAATTTGAAGCATGTTTTAATAAAAATTGGATAATGCATACACGATTTTCGCGTCCCAAAAATTTGACACTTTTATTTTAATGTAAAGATTCCAAACTTTTCGTTTATGTTAAAAAATTAACAAATTTTAATAGCATATTTAAAGAAAAATGCATTTGAAAAATGCAATTGCATTAAAATGCATTTTTAAAAAATCTTTTTTATTTTTAAAATGTTCGTCGTGAAGCCGCACTATGCGAAATTTTAAGGCCGTTTAAATCATTAAAATTCACATAGTCTTTCCAGAGATATTGCTATTCAAAGTTACATACTTTTGAAATTTTTTTGGTTTTTGAGAAAATTAAAAAGCGAAATTAAATCGCGAGTTTTTGCAATTTCACAAAACTGAAAACTGAAATTGATAAATGGCTTAATGGAGTTAATGTATACAAATTTTAATCAAAATTGAAAGCCATCGGGTAAAAAAATATACTTTTTCGGGCGTTCTTTCCTGGAATGGTCGATATACAAAATTACCGGAAGTAAAAATCGTATGTTGAAATTTGTTAATAGCATTTCGATAAAATTTAATTTTAAAGGATTTAAGAGCGTAATTAATTACAATTATTTTCAATTATATTGTAACTGTAATTAGAAATTTTCAACTGAAATTACTGTAAATGTAATTGAAAAAATATTAATTACAATTACTTGTATTTGTAATTGAAAATTTTCAATTACAATTACTTGTAAAGTAATTTAATTTAAAATGTAATCATTAACCCCCAACCCTGCCCTACACCACCATAGGTGGTTGGTGTATTATGCGTTTGTGCTGATGTTTGTAACGCACAACAAAAATCTTCAGACGCCCACCTTAATGTATATCAATCAACTCATAATCACTTTCTGAATCGATTTAACGATGTCCATCCGTCCGTCTGGTCGGCTGGATGGGTATCTGTCCATTTGTGAACAAAGTACTAGTCGCAATTTTAAAATATCTTGATGAAATTTGACACAAACAATTATTTTGGCATAAGGACAAAGCCTATTGAAATTGGTTATGATCGGTCCATTATTTAATGATCATAAATGCCTTAAATATAGCAATATTTTAATTTAATTCGGTGCAAAGGAGTTTTGTGTAATTGTTAATCTTTGTGCCAAATTTCATCTAGATCGGTTCATAATTGACCATAGTTCCCATATAAATCCCTCTTCCAAAAATCACTTTAACGTGCATAAATCCCAAACAAATGTCAGTAATAAGCTAATATTCGACAAAAATAACTTTTATTTAAGTAGGAATCACATTGCCAAATTTCATGAGGTTCGGTCCATAAATTGTAATAGCTCCCATATAAACCCACTTTCGGGAATCACCCTAAAGCGCATAAATTCTTAAAAATTTTAATAAATTTGCATATTTTATTTCATACTTGATGATGGTGTAGGGTATCATATGGTCGGGCTTGACCGACTAAATCTTTCTATCTCGTTTTAAAAATATATGTATGTGCCAAATGAAGTGAAAGACTGAAATTTATTAATTAAACCATTTTCTCATTTTACTATTTGAAATAAAATAAAATATTGTAAAATTATCATTATTTTTCATTAAGCTTTATTTAAATAGAATTGAACATAATTTCTGTAAACTTATATAGGAATATTAGGGTATTATAACATTATTATTATTATTCATTTTGGAACACAAATTTTCCGCATTGAAAAAAATTTCTTAAACCTTTAAGGAATTTTATATTTGTAAAATTTTCATCTTAAACAACAAAGAAATAATATACTATGATTGTAATAAAAAAATTCAAAACGGATCACATTGGGGTAAAAGGGGTCGAAAATGGCGATTAATTCAGGGAAAGGTGATATCAATATTTTAATGATCACGTTTTATTTTCTATTCATTAAAAAATTCAGTTTTAGAATTTTAAGATTTTTTTAGCAGAACGGTAATGTCCGACCTTCTATACATTAGAGTTAAATGGGTCGAAAATTATGCATAATTCTGGGAAGGGTAGCATCAACACTTTAATGATCACGTTTAATTTTCCTAAAAAAAATGCGTTTTTAGAATTATAAGATGTTTTTTGGCTGAATGGTAATGTCCGTCTGTCCGTCTATTCAATTGGGTTAAATGGAACGAAAATGACGCTTAATTCAGGAAAATGTGATATGCAAATTTTGATGATCACGTTATATTTCTTCCATTTATTAGTTAGTAAAAAAAATGCTCTTTTAGAATTCTAAAATATTTTTTGGCAGAATGACAATGTCCGTCTATACATTTGGGTTAAATGGGTTGAAAATGGTACTTTATTCAGAGAAAAGTGTTATCATAATTTCACATATGGTCTTTATATTAATCAAGAAGTAAACAAATTTTTTGTCCAATTTGAAGATTTTTTTAGAGAATTCTAATGTACGTCCATCTGTCCGTCTGTTTGTTAAATTTTGCAAATTTTTCAATTCAATATCGTTTAACTTTTGACTCAATAAATATAACGACTCAAATTTTCCTTGTTCGATAGATAATTTTGTTTTTTAAACAACTACATAAAATGTAATAAAATCGGTTGAAAATATTTGGCTATATATGGAAAAATCTTAACCAAGATCTAGTAAAATTGAGATTTTTGAAATTTCAAATGCATATAACTCGAAAAATATATAAGATAAGGAACAAAAATTCGCTAGAGTCTAGACCTTTTCCATGACACTAGTACACTATTTTGAACCCACATAGTTCCGCTCCCGATGCCGATTAGAAGCTACAGATTTATTTCGATTCTTTCCCACTGTTTAATGTTTGATAAAGCAAAGAAAGTGTCTGCATTTATGCTGTTTTTTGTATGAAATCTACTGGAGTTAAAAAAAATATATATATTTTCTCAAATAGGGCTATATATGCGCTCGATTTTTTCATAATATTAAGGTGGACAATATATATTATTTTTCAGAAAACTGTCAGAACAAACTTCCTGTAACATTTTAAGTTGCATTCCATGAAAATTGAAAATTAGTGTATTTTAGGACAATTTTCAAAAAAATAACAAAAATATTAGGACAAAATATAATTTACAAATACTTGAAGAAAAGTGCACTTAAATATCTGAAATTGATGATTTCATTTTAAATTTTAACCTTAAAAGACTTTTTATTTAAAATAAATACACTGAAAATTAAAGAAAATTAAATGTAAAAGCAAATGTTTAAATTTGGGAGCTCCTTATAAGAAAACAACACAACTTAGCTTCAAGATTTAAATTGATATTGATGCATAATTTTGTCTATTTTTACCTGGTACCCAACTATATTACAAAAATTTAAATTTTTACACATTTTATCCCAACTTGCGGCTTCTTTAAATGAATCAAATTTTGATCTGAGCTGGGATTATCAATATCTATCATTTAGAGGACACCCTAATGTACACACATGATATTTCAATATAAAATTTATTTTTTAATAAAAATTCAAATTAAACGTAAATTAAAAACATTATTTTTCCAAGAACTTATGTAAAATGAGAAATGTATGTACATACATACGTTTGTATGTATGCATACGTAAACATTATCATATGATAAATAAATAAGAAATGTGCATAATCACACTCGAATACATAAATACAAACATATACATTTATATTTATTATTCAGCCATCATGTCGATAAGTTTCCTGAAAACTTTTCCAATGAAAATTCATTTTTATTACAAAAATTGTAATATGATTTTTCTTGTTATTTCGATTTTTTGGTACGAATGCGAAAGTATTAACAGAAAAACAAAAAAAAAAAATCACTGCCAATAAAATATACAATATTTTTTTATTGAACTTTTTTGCACAAGAAACGAATACCGAAAGTATTGATGCTGCTATCGATATTTGATTCAGTTTCTTTTTATTTTTCTTCTTACATTTTTTCATAAAATAAGAAAAATCATAAATGCCTCGTAAAATTTTATCTGTTCATTATTTTCATTTTTTTTTTAACAAAATGAAAAGAAACATGAAATAAATGAAAAACAGCACACAAATGAAAACAAATCGTTGCTCTATTTTATACGAACAATATTAAATTTATACAATTTAATATTTTTCTTTTCTTTTTTATTTTTTTTAATAATGTACTACTATATATTTTTCTTTTCTTTTTATGGAAGATTTCTTGCTATTGATTTTATTATATTTAGTTGTTAAATAAGAAAGTAATCGAAATCTATGGAGTTGGAGACAATATCGATATTGTAGAATTTATTAACTTTTTTTGTATTTCGTGTACATATATATATATATATTTTTTTATAAATATATATTTTTATGAATCTATGGCTGACATGGGTAACTTTTTAGTCACATTTCTTTGATTATTGTTTTAAATTTTCGTTCAGCATTTTTTTGTATTCTCTTCTGTGGTTTCGAACACTCTACCACAACTATGTTGCGTTATTATTAAAAACCTAAATCGTAGTTATAATAAAAATAAAACACTAAAAATATATTCATTCATACACAAAGACATTTAAAAGCAAAAAAAAAAAACAAATGAAACAAAAAACCTTTTAAAAGTTTCATGGTAAAATAAATGCATTTTGACATTTTCATATTTCTATTTCCTCGCAGGGACAAATCACAAAATAACTCAATGATTCTTGTACAGTAATATACATTGTTTTAAAAAGTTTTGTTTTAAAAAAATTATAAACAAATATGAATAAGATGTTTTTAAGAAAATACAACGAACAAGAAACCAAAATATAGAAAATTTTCCTTAAGAAAGTGCTTGGGAATTATGTGCACAATTTTATTTGTTTCAAGTTTGTAAATGGTGACATGGTCCTTAGAAACAACTCTTTTGCAACTCGTTTATGTTTGTATTTTTTTTTTTTTTTAATTAAGCGAAAAGTGTTTGCTTTACTATGTACATTAATCCCTCGTTAAGCGAAAACTTTTAACTAATTTTTTTTTGGATTTTTTACTTCACTTTTTTAACATAAATGACTCACTACAGGCTTAAATACGCTTATTTATCCATATCAATTAAAATTTTAAAGTTTCTATTATCGAGTTATAAAATAAAAATATGCAACTCAAGATTATTACTTTGCAACTCAAGATCTAGGTGTTGAATTATATTTCTGTGGTTTGTTAGTTTTGTATCGTTTTGTATTAATGCAGTCAGTTTTCTTGTTTAACATTTTTATTTGCAAATTTTATATGACTTTTATTACATTTTTATGTACTTGTAAATATTGATTTTTATCATCTACAATCAAAGTTAATATTTATTTTCTTGTTATTATAAAATTCATGAATAATCTCGCTAACTATTTATTTAATTTTATTTTTTTAAATTTGCACAACAACCCAAACTTTTATTAAAAACTAAAAAAAAATATATTTCAATTTATATTTTAATAAAATTATTAACTTTATATTGGAATTTAATTACATTATTAATTAATAGAATTAATTTTCTAATTTGTTTATAATTTTTTTTTAATAAATTGAAAACTTGTAATAAAATGAAATTTTTGTCTACAAAAATCTATCGTCCATTCCATGAAAGAAATTTACCAAGTGTTCTTCGATTTTAATAAAATTTTGCACGTAAAAGGTCTATGGATGTCTGTATAGATTTCCGTTTTCAGATTAGCGAAAAAATCTAATAAATTTCGAAAGTATACAACTTTAAATAACAATATTTTTGGGAAGGTTTTGAAGAAATCAATTATTTAAACGGCGTTTGAATTGTAATTATATCAGCTTAAACATGAATATTTTACAAATAAAAAATATTTTTTTAAAAATGCATTTTAATGCAATTGCATTTTTTAAATGCGTTTTTCTTTAAATATGCTATTAAATTTTTTTAATTTTTTTACGTATTTGGAATCTTTACATTAAAATAAAAATCTCAAATTTTTGGGACGCACAAATGTACTGTGCATAATTTCCCCTTTTCTTCAACTAATTTAAATTTTTTCATATAAAAATTATATTTTTCTGTATTATGAGTAGCTTTACGTATTTTGCAAAAAAAAAAAAAAAATGTATTGTGTTATTTAAAAAAAAAATCGTTAAAAATAGTAAAACTTTATGTATCAGACTAATTATTGTTTTATGTTATAATAAACAAAGCATTTTTAAATACACTTTTGAAAAATTAAAATTTAATAAATTCGCAACCAACAAAAATGCATCTTAAAACTGCATTTACATTTTTAAAATATTATGGATCGAAGAGGTGGTTTTTGAAATGCTGTCTAAATTATACAAAAAATATACAATGGCCTTTTAAATACCTTTTAAATTACAGAAATCCATCAATAACTTCAAGAGATATGAATATTTAAAATTGCATACTTTTTACATTTTGTTAACTTTTATACAAATTTTGAAGAAAATTCCAAAAACAAGAAAAAAATTTTATTTTTATATGAAAAATTTGTAACATGTTTTTATAAAAATTTAATCATATATATAAGATTATCGTGTCCCAAAAATTTGACACTTTTATTTTAATGTAAAGATTCCAAGTTTTCATTTATGTTAAAAAATTAAAATATTTGAATAGCATATTTAAAGAAAAATGCATTTAAAAAATGCAATTGCATTAAAATGCATTTTTAAAAAATATTTTTTATTTTTAAAATGTTACTGGTAAAGCCGCATTATGCGAAATTTGAAGGCCGTTTAAATCATTAAAATTCACAAAGTCTTCCCAGAGATATTGCTATTCAAATTTATATACTTTTGATATTTTTTTGGGTTTTTGATAAAATTAAAAAGCGAAATAAAATCGCGAGTTTTTGCAATTTTACAAAACTAAAAACTGAAATTGATAAAAGGCTTAATGAAGTTTATGTATACAAATTTTTATCGAAATTGAAAGCCATCAAGTAAAAAAATACCCTTTTCGGGCGTTCTTTCATGGAATGGTCGCTATATATTATGTTAAGGGGGTAAAAATGGTAAAAAAGGGTAAAATCGGTAACCTTATATTTCCGAAACTGTTAGAGATACAAAAAAAGTTGAATAGTTATCGTTATTCATTAAAAAAATAATCGGATAGGTGTCTGGTACTTTTTTGAAATTCGGATCTTTTAGGGAGAAAACGGATAAAAACTGTAATTTTGTACTTTTTTGGCAACCTATCTATATTTTAATCAAGTAAGTATAGAAATAAAATGTGTATCAAATTAACGAGTACGAGTTTGATGCTTTTTGGAAATTTTAACGTTTAAGGGGTAAAAATCGCACCTGGTTTTGGTACTTTTGTTCACAAAATATTTTTCCTTTTTACTAACACATATACATTAGAGTAGGCAAAAAATTTGTAGGAACACCCCTCAAACGATGCGTAAAAATTAGCTGAATATTGGAAAAATATTAAAAAAAAATTTTAAATTGATCTTCAGTCCCTACCGGCGATTGAATGTCACGGGTCTAGAACATTTCGTCCAAAAATCGTTTGAGGGGTCTTCCTACATCGAAATCTCGAAAACGCTATTCTCGGGACACTCTAATATACATATATGAATATTTTTACATTCTTCAATTTCTTCACATCCAAGGGGAATAAAAAGTACCAAAAAGGGTATAAAATCGGTTAAATTAAATTTTATTCGAATTAGGTAATGTATTTTTTATTATATTAAACCTAGAAACATGAGCTTAAGTAGTCCTAGGAACATGTGGTCCAAAGTGAGTGAGAATTCACAAGAGGGGATTTTATGGTTGTTTAGGTTTCAACGAAACCGAAATGGATAAGACACCACGAATGCTGATGAAGTGTGTAGCGGCACAGAAAATACGTATTCCATTCTGCTGGTGTCTAATTATAGTCCACAAACTCTGCTTTGGTACCGCCAAACAGAGACAACAAGGCAATTTACGATTGCAAACTTGTTTAATGGTACTTTTTTGTTCTTCTAATGCCACTTTTTGAATTTTCTATAATATTGAACCTAAAAATATGAAATTTAAAATATATGGTCCTAAGTGAATGAGAATCCAGAAAAGAGAATTTGTGTTACTTTTTCGTTCTTCCTAGAAACAAGAAGTTATGTGAGTAAAAATTCAGGAGGAGGAATTTTTTCTTTTTGTACTTTTTCGTTCTTCTATTGGTACTACTGAATTTTCTATAATAACTATAGTTAACCTAATACATTATATGGTCCTAAGTGAATGAGAATCCATAAGGGAGTAATTTTCGTTATTATAGTAATACTCTTTGAATTTTTTGTTATAATAATTAACTTTCAAACATGAAATTAAAGATATATGGTTCTGTGTTGAGAATCCACAAGCGCTATTAGCACATTCCACTCCACTAAAATATAATAATAGAAATAATTTGGTCGTTTTTGAACCTGTAAGAAATTGGTAACTAAAATATTAAAAAAGAGCTTACTGTTCGTAATGCCTACAGAACTCCAATATTATAACTGTTCACGGGAGTTAGAAATTATAGTTTTTTTTTTTAGTATTTCATTTTGTTTTTCTAAATTAAAAGGCTACCATTTTTATCTGGGGTATGTAGGAGTACTGCATGATCGGATTAAATGGTATCTAAATAAAAGTGAATCTGTGTTTGTTAGTATATCTGTTGAATTTTATTCGTTGCTTTTATTTTATAATACAATGGGGTAGCGAAGCACACTGTATTTAAGCTATTAGAAATATTATTCAAAAATTTATAGTCATGAAATTATAACTTAATAAAACACAAGTAGCGTGTATACCGCTCGTAAAGAAAAAAAAATAAATTTAAGACAATTTCTAAAAATGTTTAGATCATTATATATACTTAAAAAAACAATAATAAAATCAATTATTTAGAAAATGGGCTTAATATCTCCATAATTGTTGACCGTATTAAAAAGTAATGTAAAAATGACTTCAAGGCAATTTTAATTAGATTCTTTTTGAATAAAATCAAACAAGTCGTTTTCGAGATATGCTTCAGTATATAGTGCAACCTGCTAAATTTTACAAATCAATATTTATCGCGAGAACTAAAGTCAATTCAAAACGAGAAAAAAGATATAGTCGATCAAGACCGACGATATGATATCCTACACCATTGTTAATGAGCATAAAAATCCGGGAAGGGGAATTTTATTAGACCTATGGCCAATTGTAGACCATCACTTTAACTAAATGTAAAATAAAATATACAAATACAGACTAATGCATTGATACTAATATGCACTTTAGGGCGATTCCTGGAAGTGGGTTAATATGGGAGCTATGGTAAATTATGGACCGATTCTAATAAAATGTGGCAATGTTGTTTCCACTTCTATAAAACTTATTTGTGTAATACTAACATTCGTATGGGAATTATGCCCGTTAATGTAATTTCGGGAAGAGGGGTTTATATGGGAGCTATGACTAATTATGGACCGATGAAATTTGGCACAAAAATTAACACTTATACAAAACGTCTTTGTACCGAATTTCATTAAAATATTGCTATATGTGAGGCATTTATGACCTCTAAGCCCCTATTCTAGGAGGACATTTATGTGGGGACCAATAATGGACCAATCTTCTAATAGACTTCGTCCTTGTGTAAAAATAACTATTTGTGCCAAATTTAATCCAGATATCTTCAAAATTGCGATCTGTTCTTTGTTCACAAGGTTTACATGGACAGAAAACCAGCCAGCCAGACGGACGGACGGGCATCGTTAAATCGACTCAGAAAGTGATTCTGAGTCGAATGGTATACTTTAAATGATTTTTTTAATAATAATACCCCAACCACCTATGGTGGTGTAGGGTATAAAAAGTGGATTAAAGGCTTAGTGCTTAATAATACCGTTTATCCGAATTGACTGAGAAACCCCGTGCCGTAGAAATTTTCTTTCCATTTTGTAAGTCTGTATAATTTAACTACAGAAGATATATGTTTAATTACGAATTGTTTGCTTTTGGTTTTATTTTAATTATTTGGTTAGTTTTTAGATAATTATTGATTAGTAAAACTGTTTGAGAAAACTCAAACAAGTAGAAGGTCTACCAAAAATTAACTGAAAGAAAATTTACTATAGTATGAGTTTGCCGAAAAATGACACTATCTAAATTTCCTAGAGGAAAGAGAACCGGTTCAAAACTAGTCACGTGACAGGTTCTCGGGGCTAGTGACCGGTTCCAGTTCCCGAACTTTATATGTTTTATTAAATTATATTTATTTTTATTTTATTATTTTCCGTCGATGGCGGCACCCCAAATCGAACTCACGTTCTTCTGACTTATCTTACGTTTTATAGTCTTCAACTCTAACCACTCAGCCACAGATTTCTATTTCGCGCGAGCTGCTAATTGCGCACTTAACATGCCTGTTGAAAATTGACTCTCAACTGATATTTAGTGAGTGTGTTAGGTGTCAATTGGTACTCAACCGGTACTGAGGGACCGGTCCATTAGTGCAATTGTCACAAATTTTCGGCAGGGTTATTACATAAAATAGAAGCTTTGGCAAATACTTTCACGTATTTACATTCATACAAGTTCATGCCCAAACATAATTTTTCGCCCTTCAAAGTTATAGGTTATCTTGATGAACAACCCATTTGACCACAAAACTCAAAAATAACAACAAAAGCACGACTAATATAAAATTCAAAATAAAGGTTTTAAAATACATCGCCTAGGCTGCAGTTTTCATTATACAACTCGGTTATATATTATTCTGATAATGATATACAACTATTATAATTCTAACTCTATTTAAAAAATTTAAATAATAAATTTAAAAACTACAAACTTTAACGCCTTGTGAAACAGTCAAAGTTGTCACATTATATTTGTTAATATGTATAAGTTCTTACTTTTTACAATTACTTAAATTACTATTTTGGAATTTCTGCAAAAAAAAAAATGGATTGGAGGTTGAAACGATAAAAGCCGTAGCACATTTATTCTAAATAGGTAAAATCAGCGTTACAGTTAATAATTTTTAACAAGTGAGAATGTTATCTTCGACTTGGCCGAATCATTTATACCCACTATCTGTAAGTGGTCGGAAAAAACCCTTTTTTGGTTTTCGAATTTATGTTAACCCTTGAACTATTTGTACAAAATTTCGGTGTCGTACATGCTTTTGTTTAAGAGATGTTGACGAAAATGTATAAACTGGAGTTACGGCGAACACTAACATATTCTAGTATTTGGCACATAACTTTTTTATTTATTTAACAATTTTGACCATTTTCCCTATTTTTTTTTTTTTTTTTTTTAACATACAGGCAGGAATTTTTTGAAAAAAGAATGACCATCTGCTAAAAGCAAGAATGGAAACCGATACCGTTTTAAATACCGATACTGTTACCGATACCGAAATTATTATTTTGTTACCGGTGTTTTAGTTTCGGTTTTTTTAAAATACAATTTTTTCATATAATTTACTCGAGAATATATAAAAGATAAAATTATTTTTAATAAGTAATAAGAGTTTATTGAATATAATAATTATAGATTGAATAAACTCTTTAATTATCTTAGTTGACTTTTAGATATTTGCTTCTACGAAGATTCTCCCCTTAATTTTGGTTTCTACAAAAAACGGAAAAATTATTAACAATGAATTTGACGATCCTTTGTTTTTCTCCTGAGCAACTTCAGAGTTTAAATTACATTTGAATTTCTCACTAACAAAAATACGAAGGCACATCAAAAAATTTCGAAAAATAAAAATTTTATAGACCAAAAAAAATTACTAGGGCTAGAAAAGGATCACAATATTAAATATCATTTATTTGTAATAAACTCTAATAAAATATATTTTCGTGCAAAATATGAAGAAATAATTTAGATTCGATCCCTATTTTTTGCAAAGTTGAACTAGGAAACCCTAAGATATGATACACTAATACCATCAAACATTGAAAATATAATTTTTTTACTGTTTTACCTTTATATCAAAGCTGATGAAACTACGATTAAATAAAGCCACGTATTATAAAAATTGATGCACAAATCTTGATTGGATTCACAGTTAAGTTTGGATACCCATGTATACCTATAGCTAAGTGGAAATATACTAGTGGGCAAAAAAAAAAAAATATTTTTTTGGTCTTAAATAAAAGAAATAGGTGGATTAGATGGAATTCAACGTGCTAAATAAGAATTAGCTTTTACTTTTTTTCTATCACGTATTGATTTTATTTTTATGGGCATGACTACTATGACCCCGCTTTTAAGCAGTCACTCTTGTATAACTCGAGAACGGTTTGTTCTATTAAGATATATTAAACTCAAATATATAGTGATCTAAATTGTCTTTGAGCCAAATTTACATAATTTTTTTATTTCCGTAGTTATACGGTAATTAGTAGCGAAACATTATTATTATTTTTTTGAAAAAATGGTGAAAATTTTGATCCATAACTCTGAAATTCTTGAGCAAATAAAAAATATTGTTAACATACCTTGAAGACAATTTTCGTATGCATCTTTTGATGTATCACTTATAAAAATCGTATAAAGGGTTCTTGAGTTATAGCCTAAGTTTGACAAACTTTTCTCGAATTTTATAGTGTGACCGCTGAATAAGGTGATGATATTAGTCATGCACATAAAAAAAATCAGTACACGATAGAAAAAAAGTGAATGCAGATTCTTGTTTAAGACATCAGGATCGACCTAGTCCACGTATTTTTTGTTTCAAGAAAAAAAATATTTTTTTTTTGGCCACCATTGTATTTCTACTCAATTGTATGTAACATGGGTATTTTTACTTAACTGTGAATAAAATTTAGATTTGTGCATCAATTTTGAAGATACGTGCCTTATTTTATTTGCAGCATTACCAGCTTTAAGATAAATATGATAAACTGTAACATTTTTGATGTTTTCATTTATTAAAAGAAATTTAAGTAACAAAAAAATCTAAAATTTTGCATGAAAATGATTTTTTTCGGATACTTATTTCAAAATAACTCCGAAACTATTGAGCAAATTAAGTTGGATTGATTTAAAGGTATTAAGTCTGCATCTTTTGGTGTATCACTTTGATCAATCGTACACAAATTTCTTGAGTTATGAGGAAATATACTAGAGTAATGGCCTTACTATGGGCGAAATATTAGACACGCTCATAAAAAATCCAGACTTGATGGAAAAAAAACAAAAAGCAGATTCGTGTTTAGCACATCCAAATACATCAAGCCAAACTATTCGTCTATGGGGGAGGATTTTTTTGTTGACCAGTGTTCTTGATTAATAATGTAGAGAAGGCAAATAATAATGACGCTTCATTACCAAGAAACTACTTTAATAAATACACACAGAAATAAGATTAGTTAGAAAATGGTCCTGATAACAAGAAATCCTTTTGTGTAAATGAAAGTTAATAGATCTAAGTGATTTTTCATATTTATATGACTGGAATATAATTGGATTTCCCATAACAGACAATTCTATTATCACAACCAATTTTAAATATTTTCAAATATATTTTATAAAATAAAGAAGACAACCGAATTACAACTGTTATAAAAAGTTTTAGTGAAAGATATTATTGATTGCAATATATAATTTTGTTATACAAATTCGGTCATAAGAGGAAAAAAAAAAATCAATTCGTTGTTCACAACTAAAAAAATAGTTTGTTTGACATTTTAAAAGAAATTATAAACATTATAGAAATAAATTGCAAAATAAAATTATAAAAAGAAAATTTAAAAAACAAAATCCGGAGAAAAGAGATATTTTAAACATAAATCAGTAAGATCCAACAAAAAGTTTATTCCTTAGTGTGGTGATGCCTGTTTTGTTCGAATATCATTCACAGACATTCTTAAGTGTAATTATTGGATCTGTGGCAAGAAACGACTCCTACCAGTCTTGCGAATGGCATACAAAGTTAAAATGTTTCCGTCTACCCTATTGATTTGATATATACGGCTATAAAGTTGTTGTCTGATGAAGGCAAAATACGGACAAATTATGGAAGAATGGATCCGGAAACTCACTCTGAGCGAAAATTAGTGTATTAAAATAATGCTATAAAAGTATACATAGTATTGTTCACATAAACTCTTTGTAATATATTAAATAAAAAAATTAAAAAAAAAAAATCCCCATAAATCAGATTTTATTTATTTCAGATACTATTATGTGTAGTGAATTAATTTCATTTCTACAACAGAATTTCCTGATAGTTTCTGGAACCGATTGAATTCGATTGGCAAAAAATTCGGTTGCCATAACAAGTCTGTTTTCTCTGTGTCGTTGCCATTACCGAAAACCAAGAGGCTTTTGCTGGGAATTGTCTGAAACGAAGAAATAACAGTTCGGTTCATTTGAATCTCAAAAAAAATAAAAAAATATGATTCTGCATATATTAGGAGGGCGGATCAATATTTCCGTGACTTTTCGAACTTCCCTCGTAGTTATATGAAATGCAACACTGTGCCGCGTTTGCTCTCAATTGACCATAAACGTAAGCGTGTGACAACTTCAAAGGATTGCTTGGAATTGTTTAACCGCAATCCGAATGAGTTTTTGCGGGGTTTTGTAACTGTGGATGAAACATGGATCGATTACTGTACTAAACAATGGGTTTCTCCGGGTGAACCTGCTCCGAAGAAGGCCAAGATAAGTTTGTCGGCCAATAAGGTGATGGCAACAGTTTTTTGGGATGCACGCGGGATAATCAACATTGATTACCTTCAAAAGGGAAAAACAATAAATGGCGAATATTATGCCAACTTATTAGACCGATTTAATGAGGATTTAAAAAGAAAACGACCCCATATGGCCAAGAAAGATAATGCACGGGTGCACACGTGTGCAGTCTCAATGGCAAAACTCTATGAATTGGGCTACGAATAGGTACCTCATCCACCATATTCTCCGGATTTAGCCCCTAGTGACTACTTCTTATTTCCAAACCTAAAGAAATGGCTCGGTAGAAAGAGATTCAGCTCCAACGATGAAATTATTAACCAAACAAATGCCTATTTTAAGGACCTCGAAAAATCCTATTTTTTGAAAGGGATACAAAAGCTGGAGAAACGTTGGACTAAGTATATTGAGTTAAAAGGAGATTATGTTGAAAAATAAACTTTTGTTTTGCAAAAAACACTGTGTTTCATTTAA
Organism: Protophormia terraenovae; assembly: GCA_951394005.1. Taxonomy (NCBI): domain Eukaryota; kingdom Metazoa; phylum Arthropoda; class Insecta; order Diptera; family Calliphoridae; genus Protophormia; species Protophormia terraenovae. The sequence continues at coordinate 39,853,526 of OX596075.1, read as the reverse complement.
AAAGTCACGGACTTATTGATCCGCTCTCGTATTTATTGCTTTTGGTTTATTTTTTATAGAAGCCATAAGTCTGTAAATATACATTTTCTTATTTTTATATCTATTACACAGATCAACACTAAAAAAAGGTATAGTCATCTAAATCACCACGAACATTTCGTTTTTTTTCATCACGTCACATTTTTAACCCATTGAGAACCAAAGAGAGTATGCTTCCCCGAGGAGTTTTTATTTTACAAAATTTTCCAGGTAATAGGTAGAGGAAATTAGTCACTCAAATGTAGTACTCATCAAGTTTCCAACTTGACACACATAGTCCCCAGAAATCTCTAAGAATTTCTCAATTAACCTTCATAAAGCCATTGAAATATGAAAGGTAAGTGGATGTAGAGGGAAAATTTGTATTTGATATAACTAGTACAAGACCGCAGATTTCAAAAATTGTAAAATTTTTCAAATCGCATTGACAGAAAATCAAAGCCATCAAAAGTATGAAAAAATAAAAATCCAAATTTTAATAAGAGACTTAACAAAAAAATTATGAGAAAAATATATCGCGAATAATTTAGTCTAATTTTAACTTCTTAGACTAAATAAAATAAATAAAACATTTCTATGACGTCACTATTTTAAAATATATAATGTTTTTATTTTGAATTAGTATTCCAGAATTTACAATTTTTAATTGTTTCTCAATTAAGAAGCAGCAATAGTGTAACGTGGAAATAGTACACTCTACTACTTTCACGTACATATTTCTTAATCGATTAATTTAATGAATTAGTATATTTTCCAATGTTTTTATTAGTATTAATTATTTTATTTATATACTAATATATTGAATAACATATTAGTAATAAGTAATTGCATTGAACGCCCCTACTGTAAAACCATATATACACACACACTTGTAATAACTGATTTAGTTATCCAGTTGATATAATTCTCATTCAGTTTATACATGAATAAGTTTATACATGAATAAGTATAAGTAAACAAGATTTGTTAACAGTCTCAGAAATTATTATACATAATTAAAGAGCCTACTATATTTTGCGAAAATAAAATATTTTTCAGGACACATGACCTTGGTTGGGTGTCAAATAAATTTTACAGTAAGCTTCGGTTGGCTGTTCCCTCGAGTGGCTTCGTGCTGCTCGTTCTTACAGTTGACTTTGGTTAGCTGTTCTCACGAGTGATTTCGTTTGCTCGTTCTCACGATTGGCCTCGTGGTGCTAGTTCTCACAGTTGACTTCGGTTGGCTGTTCTCACGAGTGACTTCGATTGCTCGTTCTCACGAGTGGCCTCGTGCTGCTCGTTCTCACAGTTAAATTCGGTTATCTGTTCCCACAAGTGACTTCGTGTCGCCTATTCAAGTAGAATATTAACCCGTACAAGTGCATAGAAAAAGTAGTTTGAGAAGTAGCTAGATATTAGCTTTAAGAAGCCATTGTACGTATTGTAGAAAAATATACGATCTTCGACCCCCGAAGCTACAACCTGATCCAGAAGCCGATCCCGCCGTAAACCCGAACCAGTTTGACAGTCGAGTGTGTCGAATCCGAAAGCTCGAAGCCGATTCAAATTCTACTACTCAGCCGAGCCAACTATAAACCAAACAACGAACCGAGCCTTTTATACACGGAATAAACAATCGATCCTGATATAAACCGAACATAGCCTGTTATAAGCCGAATAACCGAACTGATCTTATTATAAGCCAAATAATCGAACTTAATAAAAGCTGAAGAACTGTAATAAGCCAACTTGAAGAAGAAGGAAGAGCCGTATTAAGCCTAGTTGAAGAAGAAGTGATTGAAGTCGATAGAATCCGCTTCAGCATTATCGTAGTAAATGTTTTCGTACAAAATGTTTTGTATTTGAAATAAATAAATATTCAATGAAGATAATAATTATCTTAACCCCCAGAAAGGGTAAATCAAACGTCTTATTACTTAAGGTTAGTGGATCCGTAAGTAGACCCTGGAAGAGACTAAGTTACCTCAGCCGATGAGAAAACCTCATTATATTAGTCTCTTGACAAAGTAGGTTTCCATATGCCTTGATATAATCTCTCAGTAACAGCGTTTTGGTGTAAAAGTTCGCATTGTTCTTTGCTTATTTTTGCAAATTTTTCAAAGTGTGATGTGATGGAAATGTTTCATTTAACTTTTTTCACTATATTTAGAGTAATAATTAAAAAAGTTATTCAAGATGTTTTTTTTTTTTTTTTTTTTTTAATTTTTTGTTAGCTGTATTATTTAAACTTGGATTTTTATTTTTTCAAACTTTTGGTGTCTATATATTTTCTGTCAATGCGATTTTATTGTTAAACAATTCAAAACAGAGACATAACAGTTATAAGATTTATGTAAAAACGTTATGTCATAACTGTTAAATAATATAAAAAAAATTTACGTCTCTAAAAAACAGTTATTTTTAACAAATATAAATTTTCGTCTTCCTTAACAGTTATAGTTATTTTAAAAAAATTTCCGTTTTTTATAATTTATATTTTTGATTTTTATTTTTTACGTTGCCTAATAATAGTTATTTCTAAAAAATATTTTTTTCTATTGCTCAATAACGTTTATTTTTAAAAATTATTTTTTTACGTTGCTTGATAACAGTTATGATTGAAATATATTTTTTTACGTTACTTATAAATTAATTTTTTTTTTTTTTTTTTAATTTAACAGCTATTATTGTTTGCATTTTTATAAATAATTCCGTTATAATATAAACATTTACATATCGATGTATAAGAATAAGGTGATTTTTTGCAATATTTCCATATTCTTCAAACTTTTTCTAAAATTTTACAACTTTTTCGTTTATGGAATTGATGTTACGGCCTTATAGATTATTGACGTAATTTTTGAAGACATGAATATGAAATTTTTTTGTGTAGATGTTGTTTGGGTCAGTGCATTATAATACAGTAAAAACCCAACCCAAGAGGTTACGGCTTATTGTGTTTTAGGTGACGATATTAAAATTTATGCAAACAAATTAAAGCCAATTCTTATTCAACAGATCAAAATCATTCTATTCCACATATGTAATTTTTACGATGTACAACGGACTTTTTGGCAATTGCGTAAAATATATCAGGATCCCTATTTAACTGCAAATCGACACTTAAACCGTAACCGGTCCTTTCTAACATTTAATAACACTTGAATGCACCAAAGTGCAATTTTTCTTAGCCATATTAAAAGATATATAAGTATACTTAATGTAGAATTTATCAAAATAGAACACTATGCACACAAATTTTTATTTAATTAGTTCTTTTTACCGTTTGTTGAAATTTTGAAATACTAAATAGGCCGATTGGACTTTTGGTGACGAATATATCTATATTAATATTATAAAATCAAATTTGTATTTGTTTGTTACGCAATTACGCCAAAAACGCTGAATCGATTAAATATAGATGGATATAAATTAAAATTCAATTGATGAAAATAAAGAGAAGTAATTCAAACTGTTACAAGGTGAACGTCAGAGTAATGCAACAATAATCTCCTGCACCTCTGAAAAAAGGCCTTCTTCTTGTAAAATTTAAGTTAAAAACAAACTAAAAAAATATTTTAACGTTTATCAAGCAACGTAAAAAATATATATTAAAAAATAAAAATTATAAGCAACGGAAAAAATTTATTTTCAAAAATAAATATTATAAGGCAACGTAAAAAAAAAAATTCAAAAATAAAAATTATGAACAATAGAAAAAAATATATTTTAATAATAACTGTTATCAAGCAACGTAAAAAAATATTTTTAAAAAATAAACGTTATAGAACTATAGAAACAATTTTTTCGACAATAACTGTTATCAAATAACATAAAAAATATTTCTTATTTTGTACTCAACTTTTTTAATTTGAAATAAAATTTAATAGTTATTTTTGGTCTCTGATTCAAAATTCTACATATAAACTGCATTAATTTTATAATAAATCTAACGTTTTGATATATTTCTATCCACTAAAAATAGGATTTTATATTAAAATGCTTATTTCGAATGTTCAAAGTTCACAATCTAATTTTGTTTCACACACTCTTTTAAATATTTTAGTAATAAACATAAAAATTAATGTTTATTGTATCAAATTAAATAAATTTAGTAAAAATACAAAAAAAAAAAAAAACAAGTAAATTAAAAACAAATCATAAATTTAAATTTTTTAATAATAAAATTCTTTTAGAAATTTCTTTATTCATTTTATTTATTTCAATAGTGCTATATTTTTAATCTTTTTATTTCAAAAAATAATTCATATTAAAGTTTAACTATACATTTTTAAAATATGTATTTATACACACATGAGTGTGTAAGTAAAAAAAAAAGCACAAACTTTTGTGTGTATAATTAATTCTTTTTATAATCACACATATGAATTTGTTTTGAGTGTGTATGCTTGATATTTTATTTTATTTTTTTATTTTTTATGAAAATGAAATAAAATAAAAATTATTATTAGTAGCAGTTTGTTATTATGAGGTTAATTTATTTCTATAACAAGTAATTTTCTTTTGACATCATTGTTACTAGTCGACCGACCGACCAGAGTAGCATTTGTTATTAAAGTTTGTTTTTGTTGGACGTTTTAGTTTATTTTATGCCAAATGTGCGTGTGGCACGATTTTTCTTTAACTTTTGATTTCTGTTAGTTTATGTGTATGTTTTTCGCCACCACCCCCTGCTTGTTATACATATGTACTGGGTTTTACTTTAATAATACAAATATAATTTTGAAAAAAGTGTTTACGTCAGATTTGGCATTTTATATCATTTTTATTTGAGAGCAAGCTAATGCCCCAAAATAAAATTTTTCTTAAGATCAACATTAATTGAAAATTATTGCCCCTGCGTTGTTTTAAAACAAACATTTCTATTAAAAATTTCAAACATTTTGACTGCCTAGTGGCGTTATGAATGCATAGTAATCAAATAAATTGTTCGTACAAATGAATTTTTGTTATTTTAGAATATAAAAAGTTTTATTAAAAATATGTTTTCAAAGGAAATTGTGGGTTTTTTAAAATATTATGCAACAAATTTTCTTTTTTTTTTTTTTAATTAATAGAAAACTTTTTTTAAAATAAAACAAAAAATTAAATAAAATGTTGTTCTTAACTATAAATTGTTAAAATAATTTTCGACTATTACTGAATGTAGGGTAAACATTTAAAACTCCCCAAAATTAAAATCTAATCTTGCCAAAATATCAACAAATGTTGAACTTTTAAAAGAAATGATATATAAATGAGTCATTCCATTTAAAACCAACACGAAAAATTACAACTTTTGACTTTACCTCTCCGAATTTGATAACATTTGGTACAATTATTATTCTTATCAAAACTAAGACTAATTAAAAATTTTAGATAATTTCATCAAGTGGTTTTTCAATAACTCATAAACTATTGAGAGTCCCATCCTTTACATACCTATTTTTTCCCGAATTTAAAAATACCACTTTTTGAAATACGCGACTGCGAAATTTAATTCGCGAATTATCCACCAATAAAATTCATCATGAAAACATGTTTCAGGTATCATTTTAAAGGAAATTTCATTACCTTTAAATATTCGCCTCAATAAACGTTGTAAAGTAAATATTTTGGAAGATATTTTGAGATATTATAAATCGCGAAATATCGTGGTAATCAATATTAATATTCTTGCCGAATTTCATTCAATTCGGATGATTTTTGGAAGCAATTGGCGATTTTTCTGTTTTATTATAGATAAAACAATACAAATTTAAATAAATATTTCGTATTTATTATGACATTTGTTGTAATAATTCGTAAAATATTGCGAGTCCAAAATGCCACTTACCACGATTATAGAAAACATTTTCACCATTAACATATATTTTTTCAAATTTTTAAAAAGACGATTTTTCGAGATATTTATCCGCGAACGAAAAATCGCGAGATATGGACCATTTTGATGTTGTGAAAAAAGTCATTTCAATAAATCTTGTATCATGTATACTTTAAAAGATATTTGTAATTATGTGTACACAACTTTGTACATATTTTTAGCTATTTTAAATCGCGATATTTCGCGAACCACTTGATGAAATTATCTGAACAATTATTTGACAAGAATAATTATTGTACCAAATATTATCAAATTCGGAAGAGGTGACAAAATCAGCTGGTTGGTTTTAAATGGAATGACTCAAATGTATTTTTTTTTTTTTTTTTTTTTTTTGACAAAAAATTTAAATTTTTAAACTTCCCAGCAGTGTTGCCAGGACTTGAGAAAAAAAGAAGCTAAATTGGACTTTAAAAAAGGTCAGAAAAGGCTAAATGCCCCAAAAAATAAAGCCAGAAAAAAAGCTAACATATTATTTTATTTAAAAAAGCAATAATTTTTTTCCTCATTAGATTTCGGTATTTTTGAAAGATATTTTAGTAAATTTGTAAATAAAATTGTAATATTTTTGTAAAATGAAGCGCCGCAGGCGAAAATTTTCATGAAATGTAAATAATTTCCATATTTTTCCGTGAGTTAATACACAAAAGTGCTTAAATTTATGATTCTGTACAAATAAAATTTTAAAATTCTTAGCCTTTTTAAGGCAATGTTAAGAATAAAAAAGGCTAACAAAAAAGCTAGAAGCTAAAACGAAAATTTTGAGGCTAAAAGCAAAATAAAAAGGCTAGATTTAGCCTTAAAAAGGTTAAACTGGCAACACTGCTTCCCAGCAAAATCTTTGGTTGCCATGTAATGAGTTAAGAAGCTAATATAATGGCTCTCCACCACTTACACATTAGCTAAATAACTTATTATTTTAACACGGTGATGACATTAGAGGCAACTACTTACCATATACATTACTTAGATGTCACTACAATAACTAATTACTTTCAAGCTGTTCAGTAACGCATTGTAATCATGATTAGTAAAAACAATAGGAACTAGTTACATTTTGGGTAACAAATAACTAGTGAAATATTAGAATATAAAAAAATATTTTTTCTTGTTTTTTATTTTAAACGTAAAAAGATTTTATAAATTTTTATTTAAGAAAATGAACAATAACGAAAAATTTAATTAAAATAAATGTAATAAAAATAGACTATTTTAGATTAAAAATTAATTCAAATGCAACTTCAATGCACAAAATAATGCATATAGTATGTTGTTTTCATTACAAAGTAATTATATCCGTAACTAAAAAAAGTAAAAAGTAATGGCTAAAAATGACAAATATAAATTTTGAGGTCTCTGTTGTATTCTTGGTCTTGCTTGTAAGAATTAATTTAAATATTTAAAATCGGTTTATATTTGTTACAAGATCCAATACGTTTTTCACTCACGAGGTGCTCAACTTTCAGAATTATATAACTGAAGCCGTCGGTGCTTCAGTTATATAATTCAACCAACAATATTCTGAAAGCTTAACTCCTCTATTGATATCCATAGTTTTATCGAAATCGGTTCAATGGTTTAAAAGATAAAGACTTATTACCATTTATTTTGCAAATGTCCTCACTGTACAGTGTTTCTTCACTTAATTATAAGTATATGTGGGTATTTTCACTCAATTGTGAATAAAATCAAGGTTTGTGCATCAATTTTATTTTATTCATATACCTGCTTTATGATAAAGAAATAAAAATTACACATTTTTGTGGTTTCATTTTTTAACATAAACTTTCAGGAAAAAAAATCTTCAATTTTGCATGAAAAATTACTTTTTCCAATATTAATTTCTGAGAAACAGATTAAAAAATAATGTTTACGTGAATTAAAAAAAAAATGTTGTCAGCATCTTTTGGTTTTCTAATTGTCTTAATCGTACAACCTGTTCTTATGTTATGGTAAAATATACTCGTGTATTCGCCTTTTTAAGGGAGGTTTGGTGTATTACCGCCCTAGAGAACCGGTTCAAAACTGTCTAGCTACACTCGATAGATTTTGTAAAACTACAATTTTCAAAATCATGTTTTAAATTGAAATAATAACAATAATAAAATAATAAGAATATAGAAACCATAGAAAACAACTAGAACTCCAACTTGCTCACAGAAAACCTAATTCAATTGTCAAAAAAAACCTAACTCTTTGTATGTGTAAGTAAAATTTTCTACAGAACAAATTTATACGTGTGAAGAGAGTAATTTTTTGTTTCTGAGCGAATGAAAAGAGTTGGACTTCTAGTTGTATTCTATGGCAGGGTTGTCAGATTTTTTGAGCCTATGTCGCCAAATTGTTAATCAGAAATCGCCAAAATTAAATTTTAATGATTTTTTTTAAAAGAAAGTAAAAAGTTAACTAAAATTTTGATTAGGTACTTCAAATTTCATATAATTTTAAACAATAAAATTACAAATTTAAATACACTTTTCTGAAATATAGCTCCATTTTAGGTCAACGGTTTTAAAAATTTAATTATATTTTTTAACAGAATGATTTTAACATAATATAATGAACACTTGTCCTATTAAACTTATAAATTGTTTCAAAGAATTAATTTATTCATGAATGTTTTCTTCTCAATGTGAACTATAAAATCTTAATATACATATTTGAAAGATGATGAAAAACAAATTATCAAATATTTATTAAAGTTATTTATAACTTAAGGATTTTTATTTTGTTAGTCGGGGTTCATACACAGCAATTTTTCTTGCTTCAATCCTGAGTTCGTCAACGAGGAAGGTAAAGAGAATATTAAAGTTTAGTATTTCCTTCTTCTCTCTCTCCCACGAATTCAGAATTGCAGCAAGAAAAGTTGGTGTAGCAAATTAATTGTATCCTATGAAACTAATGTCTTTGAAATTTGATAATTTGAATTTCAAGTTTTAATTAAAATGAGTATTCATTTGAAAACAAAAAAACGTGATACTTTCTCAATTTCATATTAAATGTTATTCCTAAATAAATAATTCTTAATCCAAAAATAAATTAATACTTAAAGAAAATAAAATTAATGATATTTTCTCAATTTTGTATCAAATGCTTTTGTTAAATCAGGTTATATTTAAGAAAACATTTGATTTCAGTTAATTACAAAGTTAAGATAAATCCTATGCGTTTAAAAAGTTTTTGAAAAATTCCTATTAAATGTCTTGAGCCAATGAAGAATAAAATATATATGAATATACTTAAATACTACTTTAATTAGTAACTTCGAACTATTTCATTAGTACGAGGAAATAAATAAATGTATGCTATCTCCTTAAATAAATACTTTTAATTTTATATTTGATTTTATATTTAAGCAAAAAATCTTCGCGACCACCAATCTTTGTGTAGACCCCCATTTGAGAACCGTTGTGCTAGATAGAAAAATACTAAAAATAGTCGATTGCTAGTTTTAATCCACGAATGCCCATTTAATAAAATTGTTAAAATTAGCCAAATAAATCGCCACCTTGTTAGAAATCGCCAAAAAAATCGCCATGTCGCCAAACAAAAAATTCAGTCGCCATGAGCAATTAAAAATCGCCACGTTTGGCGAAAAATCGCCACATCTGACAGCCCTGTTCTATGGTAGAAACACAGACTTAAATTACGTATCTTGATTATTATAATTCATTTTGCACACTTAATTTTTAGACTGACTGTATAATGTTTAAACATGCTAGAGGTATGAACGTGTTTATAAGTATAAATGTCCATTTCAACTTTATGTTGTTTGTATATATTTTTTTTTTCGCACAAAGTTTATTGAACTTTTTTAGTTTGCAAACAAAAACAAAAAAAAAGTCGTTGATATTTTTCAGCAAACATATGTATATATTGCTGTTCAAATCACGCACTTTCTTGTATGCAGTTTTGAATACCCTACCTATGCTATAAAAAATATATTTTAATAAAGCGTTCGCTGTGAATGACTTTAAGATGCATATTGTAAAGAAATATATATTTTTCTGCAAATTACTTACTTGATTTTGAATATATACAAGGGGTTTATTTTAATTATTAAAAAGAAGTGTTTTTATATCAATAGTTATTAAAAATTGCATACCCTTATTTTTCACTTAATTAACAAATTTTAGGGTATTACTAAGTCATTGTTAACTATTATGAAAATACTTACATATTTTCTTGTTTGAATATTTATTGTATTGCGTTTATAGAGGCAGCCTGGCAAGTAGTTTGCATTTAGTTTTATGCGTGTAAGTAGTTTGTTGTTACGCACTAAAAAGAGTTCAATGACTTGGGTACTTGGTTTTATTATTAATTTTTTTTTTTTCTATTTAGTTTTTATTTTTTATCATTGGATTTGATGTTTTTAATACGTGCCGGCAAATATTCGCAAATGCATTGATTTGGCAATGCTTCAATGAGTTTTGTTCGTTTTCAAATTTTATTTTTATAATTCATGCATAATAAATGGAAAATATGTTTATTGGTCTCATTAATTTCATTTGCGTATGAGTGCACATTTGAAACAAAAAAAAAAAAAAAAATCTAATACACACAATATTTTAATAATGCATTAGAGTTTGTTAATAAGTTCATATTATTATGTGCTTAATGCTTCATTAGAATTTTGCAGTTAAATAAACCTGACCTAGACTCAACTTGATTTACGTTGAAAAAGAAAAACTTGGCAGTTTTTTTTATTATTCTTATGTCATTTGTATAAATTTTAAAATTTAATTTGACATAAATGGCATTATAAATACACATTTATGTATATCAAATACTTTTGTTGTATTTTAAAACATTTTTGCTATATGTTTCAAAATCCAAATTTTGATATAAAATAGATACAATTTTTTGTGGAATTGATATTTTTTATACCCTTCACCACAGGTGTAAAAGGGTATATATAAGTTTGTAATTCCCACAATTTTCGTCGGAGAGCAAAAAAGTTTATATTTTCGGGATCCTTGTAAGAAATGATGACGATAGGACCATGTCCGTCCGTCCGTGTGTCGGTTGAAATGGCGTTTATGAAGCCCACCGATAACTGACATATATAATATATATATATCAAACGATCGGAAATCCTTTCGAGAATTTTGCTATTGGAATTCAGCGAGATCGGTTCATATAATGCGGAGATATGTTCAAAAAACCGGTTTTTAGAACCGGTTTTCCAGTTTCTGAAGCCTCTGTATATACTAGGGACTTCGCTTTTACAAAGAAGTCTCGGAAATTTTTTTCTGAATTTTTGTTCTGAAAAAAATAAATAAATCGGTTCAATAATAACTGAGATATCGGACAAAAAGCATTTTTTATTTTTTGAAGCCCTGGTTTAAGCTATAGATTTTTATTTTTAAACAGATCGGTCTCAAATATTTTTATAAAATTTTGGTTTTTTGAATCAGCAATATCGGTTTGTAAATGGCGGAGATATGCTTTAAAAACCGGTTTTTAAACCCGGTTTTTCAGTTTCTGGAGCCTTTGCATATACCAGGGACTTTGAATTTTTAACGGAGGCTCGGAAATTATTTTCTGAATTTTTGTTCTGAAAAAACGAAATAAATCGGTTCAGTAATAACTGAGATATCGGGGAAAACGAATTTTTTATTTTTGAAGCCCTTGTTCCAGCTACAGACTTTTATTTTTATATAGATCAGTCATAAGTATTTTTATAAAATTTCGGTTTTTCTAATAAACCAAATTCGTTCATAATCAACAGAGTTATGGCCCAAAATCAAATCTGTTAAGAATATAAATACACACACAAACATGTGTATTAAGCATTGTAATGACTATTAGTGACGTTTTTTGTTTTTTGGATAGACAATAGAGCCCTGCAAACTGTGTCTTATAAGGCTATACAAGCCACTTGATATTTTTCAAGTGTTGTTATCAGTGTGTGTGCGGAGTAATAAATACTGTTCTGCAGGCACTTAAAACCATACAAATACTGCGTGTGTGCTTCAACTTTATGAACAAATCATGAGTGTGCTATGATAGCGACCAAACAAGCCTCTCAAAGGCTTGTATAAAAAAATACAAGCCTTTTGACCACTTGTTTGCTTCAATAAGGAAAAAAATTGTGTTTTCCTTTTTATTAAAATTATATGTGTGTGTGTGCGTTCATGACTGTATAAAGTAATTTCGTAAGTAAAACAGTTGTTTAAAAGTATTGTTTATAAACTTATTGTTATTTACGATCAAATAAATTATTAATGTTACTAGTTATAACAATTTAAAGAAACATGCAGATGTTCCATCGTATTCTTAACATTTGGGAAAATTTATTAGTCAAGGAGTAAACGTATATGGAAACGAATTTGAAAAATGAAAAGACATTGTTCTATATTATTTCCTTTTAGTTTTAAAATAGAATGATTACTTAGTAAATATAAATTAAATGCAATAAAATCTATCATAATATAAATAAGTACAATTTTAAAATTTTTTATAAACATACAATTAATTATAAGACTAACTTTATTTAAAATATAAATAAATACTAAAGATAAAAATTTTCTAACTTACATATGTAACTGACAGTTTCAAATGTAAACTTTAATTTTTTTACTTTTTTAACTCTTAATAAAGAGTATTTTTTAATAACTTTATGAATTCACCCTTTTACATTTATTTAGAAAAGAAGAACCAACAATAAAATATAGCCATACTGTATATATGTGTGTGTATGCAAGAATATTTATAAACAACCACTTTTTACACATTATGAAGATTTTTTGCCACACACAGCAACTACGTATTACAAAAAACAAACAAATCATTAAGCCCACTTGAAATCTTTAAATCATTTCTCAACGTCTTGTATAATTTGCTTTTTTTTTGCCACACCACTTGCACCACTTGTTTACGATAAATGATTTGAACGCACGGATTTGCAGTCGCTCATACACAGTACACACTTGCTTTGCTTCGGGCAGCGAACAGTACGAACAGTATTTATTGTTGTTTTTGCACATGTTGGCTATGAAACACACACTTGAAATTCAAGTGTGTTTGCTTTTCAAATCATCTTGCGCAGGAGACTATTAGACAAGTAGTTTAGTTATCAACAGCAGCAGTGTTGCCAGTTTAGCCTTTTTAAGTCTAAATCTAGCCTTTTTATTTTGCTTTTAGCCTCAAAATTTTCGTTTTAGCTTCTAGCCTTTTTTCTAGCTTTTTTAAATTTTAAAATAGCCTTAAAAAGGCTAAAAATTTACTAATTTTATTTGTACAGAATCATCAATTTAAGCATTTTTGTGTATTAGTTCGCACAAAAAATCGAAATTATTTATATTTAACGAAAATTTTCACCTGCGGCGCTTCATTCTACGAAAATATTATAAGTATTTTTTAACAAACTTTGTTACCTATAAAAACTATTTATGTTATATTTACAAATTCACTAAAATATCTTTAAGAAATACCAAAGTCTAATGAGAAAAAAATAAATAAATGCGTTTTTAAATAAAACAATATATTAGCTTTTTTCTGGCTTTATTTTTTGGGACATTTAGCCTTTTCTGACTTTTTTTAAAGTCTAATTTAGCTTCTTTTTTTCTCAAGTCCTGGCAACACTGAACAGCAGTAATATAATGAATAACAGTGTTGTTATTGTTGTTCTTTGTATATGCAGTCTGTACAAAAATAAATAGATATGGAATTGTTGTTGTTCATTTTTAAAAACTAAAACATATCTGTTAAGAATATACATAAATACATATACAAACATGTATATTAAGCATTGTAATGACTATTAGTGACGTTTTTGCCTATAAGACAAGTAGTTTAGTTAGCAACAGCATTAATATAATGAAGTGTTGTTGTTGTTCTTTGTATATGCAGTCAGTTTGTATATACACACATAAAAAAATAAATAAATATGGAATTGTTGTTGTTTATTTTTTTAAAGCAAAGCCTGCTATGATTTTTTTTCATATTCAAATTTTCGTAGTTTGAAAAAAAAAAAAAAATTAGATTTATATATGTGAAAATATGAAAGCATACGTTAAGGCGAAAATTTTATTATTTGTCGGTAATATGGTAATATGATATACATAAGATGGTAATATGGTGAAGGGTATCAAAGATTCGGCACAGCCGAATCTTTTTTCAATTTCATTTTTTTTTTAAAGTTAATTAAATAAAAACTATGGTATATGTTGATGAAAAAAATTTAAATTTATAATAATTCTATGATATAGATCAGGATGAATCTCAGAGATCGCCTAGATTACATTGACTTTAAGGCCGTTTTTTGATTGCAACTTATTCCCCCTGTGATTCAGAAAAAATTGGAGCACAACGTTTAGTAAATTTGTATAAAATGGTTTTATCATTTGAATGTAATGTAACACAGTCTACTTCATTTTCTTTTATATTTTGATCGTTTCATATTTCGAAATATGTACAGTGGGGAGCACAAATGAGTACATGTTTGTAATTTGTGCACTTTACATTGCATACAAATTAAAATAATAAAGCAAAATTTTCTTTAATTTATTTTAAGTTTAGTATATAATGAAATTGAAAAAAGATTCGGCTGTGCCGAATCTTTGATACCCTTCACCATATTACCATCTTACTATCTTATCGACATCATATTACCATATTACCGACAAATAATAAAATTTTCGCCTTAACGTATGCTTTCATATTTTCACATATATAAATCTAAATTTTTTTCAAACTACGAAAATTTGAATATATAAAAAAAACAATCATAGCAGGCTTTGCTTTTAAAAAATAAACAACAACAACAATTCCATATTTATATATTTTTTTATGTGTGTATATACAAACTGGCTGCATATACAAAGAACAACAACAACACTGTTATTCATTATATTACTTCTGTTGCTAACTAAACTACTTGTCTATACAAAAAACAAAAAACGTCACTAATAGTCATTACAATGCTTAATATACATGTTTGTGTATGTATTTATGTATATTCTTAACAGATATGTTTTAGTTTTTAAAAATAAACAACAACAATTCCATATCTATTTATTTTTGTACAGACTGCATATACAAAGAACAACAACAACACTGTTATTCATTATATTACTACTGTTTCTAACTAAACTACTTGTCTATACAAAAAACAAAAAACGTCACTAATAGTCATTACAATGCTTAATATACATGTTTGTGTGTGTATTTATATTCTTAACAGATTTGTTTTTGGGCCATAACTCTGTTGATTATAAACGAATTTGGTTTATTAAAAAAAACGAAATTTTATAAAAACATTTATGACTGATCTATATAAAAATAAAATTCTGTAGCTTGAACAAGGGCTTCAAAAATAAAAAATTCGTTTTCCCCGATATCTCAGTTATTACTGAACCGATTTATTTAATTTTTTCAGAACAAAAATTCAGAAAATAATTTCCGAGCCTCCTTTGAAAATTCGAAGTCCCTGGTGTATGCAGAGGCTTCAGAAACTGAAAAACCGGTTTCAAAAACCGGTTTTTAAAGCATATCTCCGCCATTTATAAACCGATCCTGCTGATTCAAAAAACCAAAATTTTATAAAAATATTTGTGACCGATCTGTATAAAAATAAAAATCTATAGTTTAAACCAGGGCTTTAAAAAATAAAAAATGCGTTTTGTCCGATATCTCAGTTATTATTGAACTGATTTATTTCATTTTTTCAGAACAAAAATTCAGAAAAAAATGTCCGAGACTTTTTTGTAAAAACGAAGTCCCTAGTATATACAGAGGCTTCAGAAACTGGAAAACCGGTTCTAAAAACCGGTTTTCTTAACATATCTCCGCATTGTATGAACCGATCTTGCTGAATTCCAATAGCAAAATTCTCGAAAGCATTTCCGATCGTTTGATATATATATTACATATATCAGTTATCGGTGGGCTTCATAAACGCCATTTCAACCGACACACGGACGGACGGACGGACGGACGGACGGTCGGACGGACGGACGGACATGGTCCTATCGTCATCATTTCTTACAAGGATCTCGAAAATGTAAACTTTTTTGCTCTCCGACGAAAATTGTGGGAATTACAAACGGAATGACAAACTTATATATACCCTTTACACCTGTGGTGAAGGGTATAATAAAATAATTTATAATTTAAAAAATAAAGTATCAAGTTCAAAGAAAAAATCCAACAAAACGAAAGCAACTCGCACGTACTCAATTTTGCAACTGAGGGATTTTATAGTATTTTTAAAATATTTTTTTACAACAATAAAAACATATTGGATATGGGTCAGTAGATTATTATGACATTCTTAAAATTTTAAATATATCTTTAAGATCGGGAGCTATATCCAAAAGACCGATTTACCGGACTTCGCGGATTTAAAATGTTATATATAAAATACCAGATGACCAAATTCAATTTTTTAAACTATATTAAAAAAACAAGAAATTATCCTTTTTAAAAAGTATATACGGATTTAAATTAACAGCAAAACTATATTGAATATTTAAGACACAAAATCGGTTTATGAATTTTTTCTTCTATTATTTTGAATTTATATTTATATAATATTTAAGACACCAATTTTGTTTTTGAATTTTTTCTTCTGTTATTTTGAATTTACATCTATTTTTGACCAACACTTTATTAAAAGACATACTTTTTTTAATACATAATCTAATTTAATACTTCATTGGAAAAACAAAAAGGTATCTTTTGATAAAATCGGACGAAAATTGTGGGTCCTATGAAGTTTTTAAAAAGTTGTAAAACACGTAAAATTTTCATTCATCACAAGTAGTGAAAAAAGCCACATAAAAGTAAAATAACAAGATTTTATGAGTTGCACACATTTTAAAAATTCATAGAATCTACAATTTTCATCCGATTTTATCAAGCGATACCTTTTAATAATTTTACCTTTTTGTTTTTCCAATGAAGTATTAAATTAGATTATGTATTAAAAAAAGTATGTCTTTTAATAAAGAGTTGGTCAAAAATAGATGTAAATTCAAAATAACAGAAGAAAAAATTCAAAAACAAAATTGGTGTCTTAAATATTCAACATAGTTTTGCTGTTAATTTAAATGCGTTTATACTTTTTATAAAGGATAATTTATTATCTTTCTAATACAGTTTAAAAAATTTAATTTGGTCAACTGGTATTTTATATATAACATTTTAAATCCGCGAAGTCCGGAAAATCGGTCTTTTGGATATAGCTCCCGATCTTAAAAGTATATTTAATATTATAAAAATGGTCTAATAATCTACTGAACCATATCTATAAACTACACTATATTATATTATATTCCAATATGTTTTTATTGCTGTAAAAAAAATATTTTAAAAATAATATAAAATCCCTTTATTAAAAGACATACTTTTTTTAATACATAATCTAATTTAATACTTCATTGGAAAAACAAAAAGGTATCTTTTGATAAAATCGGACGAAAATTGTGGGTCCTATGAAGTTTTTAAAAAGTTGTAAAACACGTAAAATTTTCATTCATCACAAGTAGTGGAAAAAGCCACATAAAAGTAAAATAACAAGATTTTATGAGTTGCACACATTTTAAAAATTCATAGAATCTACAATTTTCATCCGATTTTATCAAGCGATACCTTTTAATAATTTTACCTTTTTGTTTTTCCAATGAAGTATTAAATTAGATTATGTATTTAAAAAAGTATGTCTTTTAATAAAGAGTTGGTCAAAAATAGATGTAAATTCAAAATAACAGAAGAAAAAATTCAAAAACAAAATTGGTGTCTTAAATATTCAACATAGTTTTACTGTTAATTTAAATGCGTTTATACTTTTTATAAAGGATAATTTATTGTCTTTCTAATACAGTTTAAAAAATTTAATTTGGTCAACTGGTATTTTATATATAACATTTTAAATCCGCGAAGTCCGGAAAATCGGTCTTTTGGATATAGCTCCCGATCTTAAAAGTATATTTAATATTATAAAAATGGTCTAATAATCTACTGAACCATATCTATAAACTACACTATATTATATTATATTCCAATATGTTTTTATTGCTGTAAAAAAAATATTTTAAAAATAATATAAAATCCCTTAGGCGCAAAATTGAGTACGTGCGAGTTGTTTTCGTTTTTTTCTTAGAGCTTGATGCTTTTGTTTCTAAATTATAAATTATTTTATTAAATACTAAACTTAAAATAAATTAAAGAAAAAAATTTTGAATTTGCTTTATTATTTTAATTTTTATGCAATGTAAAATGGACAAATTACAAACATGTACTTTTTTGTGCTCCCCACTGTATATTAGGGCGGTCCAAAATTCCTTTTTCGCGAGCTACCTTTAAACGTACTTAAATTTATGAAAGGGGATGTTGTTTAGAACAATTTGGCCAAATTCAACTTCCTACGATGATAGGAACAGGACGTCGATGATCCTAGAACACTTAACTTTCGTCGTAAGATAAGCAGGTCCATATCCAAGCTCATTTCATCTGACGTTTTCCGCTTTTCACTCACAGTCCCATAAACGTCGAAGAAATAATGAATTAACTTATGAACTCAGTCTTACGTTTTAATGTCCATAGTTGATTTGAAGGAGTGCAGATCCCTAGCGGATCACGGTGGTTAAGGGTAGTCTTCCAAATTTGGTCACCTCGGGTACGTATTTTTTACTTTTTTATTTAGAATTTTATATGAAATCTAGTGAATAATTATTAAAAACAATATTAGGGCTTAAATAAAGCTCCCAAGCTTAGAAAATATAAATACAAAAAATTAAGGTAAAATTTGCTTCAAACTAAGGCGCCGGTCTGCGGCGTTAAAAACGTCGCAAATCCAATCACTATTTTATTCGTATTTACACTTTTTTCTAAATAATTGCTTCCAGGATAAAAACATTTGAACAAAAAAGAAGTAAAAAAGGATTTTTTTTGGTACCATAATAATTGAAATAAATTCCAATGAAAATATTCCCAACAAAAATGTAGAGACTTCGAAATCAAGAAAATAAATAACAAATTTCAAAGGAATAATTGAAATAATTTCCAACATTTGAGAGTTTAATCACAATAAAAAAGTACCAAATTTGATGAAATCACTCCCAATTAAATAAGTCCCTAAATAAAGGAAATAGTTCGAAATTGTAAGAAACTGTATTTCGCGAAGCTGGTGTTTTAAATACCACATAAGATAAAGTCCTTCGGCCGGAGGGAAAGTCTTTCTCCTCTCTAGCAGTGTTACCGTTTGGCGACTTTAGTCGCCATTTGCCCCTTTTTCAACCACCTGGCCACTTTTTTTGCCCCTTTTTGAAATGGCGACTAAATGGCGACTTTTTAAGACTATGTGCTAAATGACGAGAAATTATGTTGTTTGAAATATATATTGACCCATTATATATTAAATTTAACAAATAAATTCATTATTTTGAGATTCGATTTGAAAAAATAAAAAAGATTCGATGAATACCTTTATCTTAATTTATATTTTTACATTCTTCATAGCAATCCCTCAGGGGAAGGTGTTTTTTAACTAAATTATCAGTAATAAAAAATTGTTTGACAGACTTAAGTCAAAACATGTGGATTCATTCGTTCCGTCTTAAACTTTGTCCGACGGGGATTTGGAAGACTGGAAAACTCGTACAAAAGTACAGAAGTTTAATTAATTAAGAGAGGATTGTATGTTAACTATTTTTGTGAATATTTTTTTGTGAATTTATGCAATAATAAAAATTGTTGTAAAATAATTATAAATTATTTTGTTATTAATAAAACTCAATTTTGTAGTTTTTTATAAAATACAAAGTTTTTTGTTTTTTCTGTTATCAAATAAAAAAAATGTTAAAGAGTTTTTTTTAGGTTTTAAAGCAGTTGGCCCCTTTTTTCCAAAAAATCCCCTTTTTTGGCGACTTTTTATTTTGAAATCCCCTTTTTTGGAGACTTTTTAAAAATTCTCAACGGTAACGCTGCTCTGTAGTATTTAAAACACCGGCTTCGCATAGTTTTTCCATCGGTCCAAATTATACTTTATATATATACTTTCAATAGAGAATCCAATGATAAGAAATCCAATAAAAATGAAAAAAGTCCCAAACCAAATTAAATAATTCCCAATTGTAAAAGCATATGAAATAACTCTCAACAAAATTTCGTTGGTTATTTCATTTGGGAGATATTTCAATATGAAATAACTTACCATAGAAAAAAAATGAAATACTTAAGTTCCAACCCACTGGTTAATATTTCATAATGAAATAAACCCAATTTTGTATGGAAAAAATTTTGGGGGTTATTTCCTCTTTTTGCTGGGGCTTATTTTATTTGGGAGTTATTTCACGATACCTATTTTTTGCACAAATAGAAATAGTTATATAAACTCTATTGTGATTTTCAAACTAAAAACGAGAGAAAAAGATATAGTCGGTCAAGCCCGACCATATAATACCCTACACCATTGTGTACATTATAATTAGGGGAGGGGTCTTTTATTAGACTTCGAGCCGAATGTGGACTGATATTCATATTAAGTGTAAAATAAAACATAAGAATACAGAATATTGCGTCGATGCTTTATATGAATTTATTCACTTTTGAGTGATTCCCGAAAGATGGCCTTATATGGGAGCTATGGTAAATTATGGATCGATCTTTGTAAAATTTTATAGTATCATTTATGTTTATATAAAACTTATTTTTGTCGCATATTAACTTGATACTAACATTTTAAATGGATTTATGCCCGATAAAGTGATTTTCTGAAAAGGGGTTTATATGGGAGCTATGGTCAATTATGAACCGATCTTTCCGGCACACAGATTTAAGCTTATATAAAACTTATATGTGCCAAATTTCATTAAAATATTGCTATATTTAAGGGATTTATGATCGTTAAACCCTTTTCCGGGAGGACATTTGTATGGGGGCTAGGTGAAATAATGGACCGATCATAACCAATTTCAATAATCTTCGTCCCTGAACTTAGAAACCTGTGTGCCAAATTTCATTAATTTTTGTTCAAAATTGCGACCTGTAGTTTGATTACAAGGTTTACATAGACGGACAGACGGTCAGACGGACGGACGGACATCGTTAAATCGACTCAGAAAGAGATTCTAAGCCGATTGGTATAAATTAAGGTGGGTCTTAGACCAATATTTTCGGGTGTTACAAACATTAGCACAAACGCGTAATACCCTCCCCACCTATGGTGGTGTAGAGTATAAAGAGAATTTAATATGAAAACCAATAAAGAATAAAGTTTACACGTAGAGGTACTTAAGTTACTTTAAAAATACATATCCGTGAGGATCAAATGTAGAGGATTATCCTCTACCCCCGTGACCCGCTAGGGACTTGCGCTTCTCCAAATCAACTCGAAAACATCTCACAGCTCTGACCGTTTGAAATTTTATTTAGATATCAAGTTAGAGAATTGTTGGACCACTGTGCACAGCGAAAATATAAAATAAAAATTACGTATTACCTTTAACCTTACCTTTAAATACGAAGGCGGATCAATATTTCCGTGACTTTTCGAACTTCCCTCGTAGTTATATGAAATGCAACACTGTTTCCATCAAGTACTACCTGTTAATAGACTACCGTCAAATTTTTAGCAAGTGTCGTCATTTACTTTGCGTTTAACAGCTGTTCAAAACATACAACCTCGTGTATTTTTCTAAAAATGGAAAAAAGTAAATTTCGAGTGCTTATTAAACATTATTTTTTGCGAAAGAAAGCCGTCAACCAAACCAAGGAAAAGCTCGATAAATACTATG
This sequence comes from Protophormia terraenovae, assembly GCA_951394005.1. NCBI lineage: Eukaryota > Metazoa > Arthropoda > Insecta > Diptera > Calliphoridae > Protophormia > Protophormia terraenovae. The sequence continues at coordinate 39,831,887 of OX596075.1, read as the reverse complement.
GGGACTCTGCACCATCAATTTCAATGGTAGAGAAGTGGTTTAGTGACTTTCGTTGTGGTCGCTCAAGTACAAATGACGCTGAACGTTCTGGACGGACAATTGAGGTCAGTACACCCGAAAATGTCGAAAAAATCCACGATATGGTGTTGGCCGACCGAAGAGTAAAAGTGTTTGAGATTGTTGATGCCATAGATATTTCATATGGCAGTGTGGTTTCGATTTTAAATGATCAGCTGGGTTTAAGAAAGTTGTCTGCAAGATGGGTGCCGCTTTTGCTCTCAATTGCAGAGAACCAAGCCGAGGCGAAATTGGCGGCGGCGGCTGCACGGCATATTTTGTTCGGCGGCGGCGGCTTATGACCATAAATTAAACAAAGGATTGTTTGGAGTTGTTTAACCGAAATCCGAATGAATTTTTGAGGCGTTTTGTAACTGTGGATGAAACATGGATCCATTACTGTACTGATCAATGGGTTTCTCCGGGTGAACCTGCTCCGAAGAAGGCCAAGGTAAGTTTGTCGGCCAATAAGGTGATGGCAACAGTTTTTTTAGGATGCACGCGGGAAAATCCACATCGATTACCTTCAAAAGGGAAAAAGAATAAATGGCAAATATTATGCCAACTTATTAGACCGATTTAATGAGGATTTAAAAAGAAAACGACCCCATATGGCCAAGAAAAAAGTTCTTCTTCATCAAGATAATGCACGGGTGTACACGTGTGCAGTCTCAATGGCAAAACTCTATGAATTGGACTACGAATTGGTACCTCATCCGCCATATTCTCCGGATTTAGCCCCTAGTAACTACTTCCTATTTCCAAACCTAAAGAAATGGCTCGGTGGAAAGAGATTCAGTTCCAACGATGAAATTATTGATCAAACAAATGCATATTTTAAGGACCTCGAAAAATCCTGTTTTTTGGAAGGGATACAAAAACTGGAGAAACGTTGGACTAAGTGTATTGAGTTAAAAGGAGATTATGTTGAAAAATAAATTTTTGTTTTGCAAAAAAACACTGTATATAGTATAGTATGAATATAAGTCCATTTAAATTAGGGATTTAAAACACATCCATCACACTTGTATCCCCAATAGTATTAAAGCAATTTTTTTTAAATATTTTAGAGTTAATGCAAACTCACAAACATCATTTAAAAGTCATAGATTTGATGTTGAGACGACCGGTAGATATGGCTGAGTTATCTTTTCAAACCATTTTAAATATCAGCTTAATAGAAAAAATTTCTGATATTCTTAAAGAAAATGTTAAAAAAGTATTTCCTTTTTCCATTAACTTGACAGGTGTCAGATTAACAAAATTTTCCCTCATGTTATTTGCACATTTGCAAATTAATATGCAAAATATTTACATTGTACATTTTAAAATGAAATTTTCTGCATGTTTATTTAACTTATAAAATTATAAAAAAAACGAATTAAAAACAAAAAAAAAAAAAAAAAGAGGAACAAATGTATCCTCTTTATATCCTGTATTTACAGATTTATAAAATGAAATGAAAAAACTTCACCCATACACACAAATCCTTCACACAAATCCTTCATACATACATTTTTATCCCATATAAAGGCATATAATTTGCTTTTTATTTATTTTTTAACTTACAAAAAATATATTTGCAAAAAAAAAAAAATAAATAAATAACGGCTAAAAACAAATACTAAATGGATAAAGAAAAAAAGTTTGGTAAAAACAAATAATGAAACGGAGGAAAAAAAAACAAATCACATGCCCCATAATCTGTTCAAGAAATCAAAAGTGAAAACTTTTAATTCATAAGGAGTGAACTGAACTGCCAACAATGCAAAAGTCAAACACATGCCATACAAAAATAAAGAGTGACAGGGATTTAATACTACAATCATATTACAAAACAATTTTAAAAACAGTATAAGAAATTTAAAATTTTGTAAACATGAAATTTAGAAGGAAACTTATTCTAAAACGCTTTTTTTTTTTTTGGAAATAATTCTATAACTTGTGAACCGCTGAAAATGTTTCAAAAAAATTTCAGATAGCCAGAGACCAGCTGCAGTTTAATTGATTTTGAGGAACACAGATTCCTAGTCGATCAGAGTAGACGCCCAAAATCGGTCACTTCGGTTATGTAACTTTTTTTAAAATCGCCAAAAATTAATTTATGATTTGACAGAAAAAATGTATACAGAGAGAGTTCTTGTATACCCCCACAAAAATTAAGCTTAATAGATATTTTATAGAAATAATTTTTTAAGAAGTTTTTTTTTTTTTTTTAACTTGATGGGCTTTATATTGGCCGGATTTTTTTTAAGATATTCACCATATTCCTTACAAAACTTCTAATGATATTATTGCATGAATAATTCAAATATATAATAAGCATGCATGTTATATATATTTAGGTGATTCCCGAAATAGGGGCTTATGTGGGAGCTATGGTAAATTATGGACCGATCTTCATAAAATTTAGAACCATCTTTTAATTTAATATAAAATTTATCAGTGTCGAATAATAACTTGATAAGGAGTACGTTCGAAAAAATCTTAACATATATAATATTCAATAACTTGAAAACGGTTGATCTTACAGTTTTCATTCTTTTTTTTTTATTTAATTGATAATTTATTACAGATCACAGAAAAATATAACTTTTATAGTTCTAACCACTACTTATGAACTTGTGGACCATTTTTGGTAACCCTTCCGTTAGAGATTTGATAGTTGCTTCAGTCAATTTTTTGGAAGAGTGTGCACATCTTCTTTTAAAATCTTTGGTATTTTGGGACACCTTTTTTGTGCTCTTTTTTTCACAACAACTCTTAATTTTTCACAACAACTAAATATCTCTTCACTGGACTAAGCTATGGACAATTTGGAAAATTTACCTCTCTTGCTACAAAAACTATGTTATTGTTTTGGTACCACCCCAGAGCTTTCTTACATGATACCAAATCGTGCCAAAAATATGTGGACACATTGCGCTCTCTTATGAAAAGAAGAAGTCTTTTTTGCAAATATTCTTTGATGTATATTTTGGTATTTATAGAGCCGAATGTAACAAATGACTTTCCTGTTTTGCCGCAACTGCAAAAAGCTTGTTATACAAGCGATTTTTTGGAATTTTTTTCTGCTTTTGGGTCCTAAACTTATCTTTAACATTGCCTCGGGCATTTACAATATAAAAGTTTTGACACAGTAGCTGCGAAAATTCTGCCAGCACATACGTTTCTTTGTCAATAATACAACATTAGTATTTTTGTATGAAATTTGGTTTTAATTTCCGTGACCTATTACTGGCTTCCAAATTTTTTGCAGCATTCCTGTTTGGAACTTTTTAGACTTTATATGTTCTCAAATAGTCAAAGCACTGAGCAAACCGAGCTGCTTTTCTACCAGATGTGTTTGGCCTTCCCAATATCATGTGGACCTTTTTTTCTTTCCGAACCAGGTTTCCTATCAATGGTCAAATTCTTCTGATACTGTTTAATAACATTAGAAACAGTTTGACGGCAGAAATTTAATTCTGTGGCCAATTATTTGTAGGACCTATTTGGATTTTTTTTTAATTTTTAATAATTTGTAGCACGTACATCTTTTTTGTCACTCATTTTGATCAAAATCACGACAAATCAACATGGTTGTTGTTAAAAATAATAACTGAAGTATTTTTCAATGATAACTAGATCAAAAAAATGTTTAATATTGCTTCTGAAAAAAGTTATGAGGCAAAACGTGTGTTATGATTTTTTCGATTGCACTCCTTACTAACATTTTAATGTGATTTATGCCCGTTAAAGTGATTTTCGGAAGAGTGGTTTATATGGGAAATTGCGACCTGTAGTTTGATTACAAGGTTTATATGGACAGACAGACTGTTAAATGGACGAACATCGTTAAATCCACTCAGAAAGCGATTCTAAGCTTATGGTGGTGTAGGATATAAAAAATATGTTAGTTAATTGCTTTCTTATGTTGGAATAACACACAAAAAGTATTTTCTGAAGGACGCCACTTATAACGACAGAGTTACCATTTGATAAAAACAAAGTACATTTTTGAAACACTTTTCTTTCGGGTTTGATACAAAACTTTGGAGGTCTACCTACTCCATATCTGACCCAAGAATCTGTATTCCTTCAAATTATATCGAAAACACGTCGTCTCTGTCCAACTGAAATTTTATTTAGATATTTGAACTTTGGTACGTTGTTCTTAATGAAAAGCAGAACAAATTGTCAATTTCTTCTGTTTATACCAGTAGTTTTGAAGTATTTAGTTGTATCCATTGTAGTATGTCGCATTGTAATAAGGCACCAAATTCATTTGTTGGCTTCTTACAACTTTACAAAGTTGTACAAAGTATTTGAGGCAAACAACAACTCCAACCATAATGTTACATTAAAGTTTATATCAATTTGTATATATGTATTTATATTTATATGTACGTAATTGTAATTGTATGGATAAGCATACAAATATACAAAAATAAGTCGACCCCACTAAATCTACGGATATAGAAATAACATGACATGGGCCAATTTCCGACACTTTACAAACTTTTACACACTTCATGGCATGCAAGTTTTATAAGCTTGAAAGCTCATTCTTTTTTGGTTTCTTTTCTTCGTAAAAAAAATAAATAAAAGTTAAGTCTATCTAAATTCGTTTCTGTGAAAAATAAATATGTGAATTAGAGTAGTATGTGTTTAATAATGACAGTTACTACTTGTATCTACTTGTTCATGTTAAACTCTGTTCAATTTACATACTTACAATATACATACATATTTATAGCTCTTGTATAAATAAATAAATATACATACTGTTGCTACCATATTCATCAGATAATACACAAGACTTTACGCAGTAGATACGTTTCACAGCAGGCCAGACCTCTATAGTTGTTGCTAAAACTAGGTTGCATGTAGATTGTTGCAAAAGTTGTGATTAATAGTGCTGTGAAATGTGGTCCCTTTAGCAGGCAAAAAAAGAAACACGTTTTTATAAAAAAAACTATGTACTTAATATGTCTTTTATGGCGACCAATGCATTTAAGTCAGAGTTTCACTTAACAATTTTAAAATTAAGTGAACTATTAATTTTTATATAAATATATCTGATCCAAATGCAATTGGTAAGTTCGAATCAAAAATAATATTCGTGTATATATTTTTTTTTTTTAATAAAACATTTGTAGCTAGTCAAAGCATGAAATGATGATTATACATAGAGCTACAACTGTATGGAAAGCGTTCTGGATGTTATGCACAAAACTATATATAGGCTATAATTAGAACGGTAGTTACAAAGTTTTTAGGTAATATAACGATCATTTTAGGTGATTTCAATGTTTGAAATATTACCTATAATTTTTTTGTAAAATACCATAAATACTTTGATTACCTATAATAGCAGAGTTAATTTATACATTTTTTTTTGGTAAATTTCCTCTTTTTGTAAATGGTTCTTACATTTCCTAAATTAAATATTTTCCTGTATATATTAGAGAAATAACTTAACTAAGTGTAATTTCTTGCATTTTTAATATTTTTATTAATAAACGTGAAAGAAGTAATACAAATTCAGACATTAAATTCATATATTAAAATACATTTCAAATTTATACTACCAAAATCATAATATGAAATAGATGTATCTTACGATGACGATGGTTTGATAGTTTATATTCCAATCATGTCTTGCAAAGCACTCTCACATTCATCAAGATGATTGTATATACTATATAATTGCAAAAAGTTTATAAAATTTGTCGGGAATTATTCTGCGAGTAAAACCGCAATATCGCGTAATATAAAAAACAATTTTTTGTGAGAGCCTGAACAGCGTCTTCTTGCTGATGCGCTTTTTGAAAATGACCGGACTCAATCTCTGACGTTCATAAAGCTCATCAATCATTTCATCAGCGTGATACATGAGGGTTGATAATTCTTTCTCAGGGGTGATCGCTTCGTCATTGGCTGGCGGGTGTAATAACAAACAGACATCCACTGTATGTGTACTTTTATTTATCAAAAATTATACAACAGCTTTTTATAGAAATATATATTAGTGCAGCAACTGGCAGTTCTTTATTTTAACAAAATCAAAATGCAATTAAAAAAACGTGAGAAGAAAATATAGTCGGTCAAGCCAGACTATATGATATCCTACACCATTTCGATCCAGATAATTTTGTTTTTACTTATATACAACTTACTTGTGTTAAATATTAACATAATACTAACATTTGTATAGGATTATGGACGTTAGTGATTTTCAGGAGAGGAGTTTATATGGGAGCTATGGTCAGTTATGGACCGATCTTCATGAAATTGGGCAGACGGATTTTTGCTTGTATAAAACTTATTATAATCCTATTTTTATACCCTACACCACCATAGGTGGTTGGGGTATTATGCGTTTGTGTTGATGTTTGTAACGCATAGAAAACGTTATCCAACACCCACCTTAAAGTATACCAATCGACTCAGAATCACTTTTTAAATCGATCTAACGATGTCCGTCCGTCCGTCTGGCTGGACGGCTGGCTGTCCATGTAAACCTTGTGCACAAAGTACAGGTCGCAATTTTGAAGACAATTGAAATTGGTTATGATCGGTCCATTATTTCAAATGTCCCCCCGGAATTAAGTTTCAACACTAAAAAATGCTTTAGAAATAAGAATATTTTAATGAAACTCGGTACAAAGTTTTGTATAAGCATCAATCTTTGTACCGAATTTTATGAAGATCGGTCCACGATTAACCATAGCTCCCATATAAACCCCTGTTCCGAAAATCACTTTAACGTGCATAAATCCCATACTAATGTTAGTATCAAGTTAATATTCGACACAAATAAGTTTTATATAAGTAGAAGCAACATTGCCAAATTTTATTAAAATCGGTCCATAATTTACCACAGCTCCCATATAAACCCACTTCCGGCAATCGCCCTAAAGTGCATAAAATCAAGTAGATGTTAGTATCAACGTATCATTCTGTATTTGTATATTTTATTTTATATTTAGTAAAAGTGTTGATCTAATATAGGTCTCATCCCCGAATTTTTATGGTCATACATAATGGTGTAGGGTATTATATGGTTGGTCTTGACCGACTATACCTTTTTTTCTCGTTAAGGCATATATTAGTGTTAAAACTCCATTCCGGGATTACATTTATATGGGGGCTAGGTGAAATAATGGGCCGAACATAACCATTCCTTGTGTTGAAAAAAGCATATGTACCAAATTTCATCAAATTATCTTCAAAATTGCGACCTGTACTTTGCGCACAAGCTTTACATGGACAGCCAGCCAACCAGACGGACGGACGGACATTGTTAAATCGACTCAGAAAGTGATTCTGATTCGAACGGTATACTTTAAGGTGGGGGTCCGAAGATTTTTTCTCTGCGTTACAACTACTGCACAAACACATAATACCCCAACTACTTATGGTGGTGTAGGGTATAAAAATATATATATTGAAAAAGTCAAATCATATACAATTATAAACACTTATCTACGTATATACAGTTATTTTTGATAAATATGTAATTGCATTTAGATAAATAGGTATAATCTCTATAAGTAACAGAACAGAATTCTTATTGGAGTTTTAACAATTTCTTTCTAACTTGATACACTGTCGCTCATCTACAATCGACATAAGTAAATGTTATTCAGATTTTCCGGTTTCCCTCTCAAAATTCATAAGTTTTTAGAGTTTTCTCTCGTGTATAGACGTGTTTTTACTTTGCTCTACTAAAAATAATAATTTCTTAGTGAAGTGCTGTGAAAATAATAGTGTATATAGTTGAAACAAAAGATAAGTAAAAAAAAAGCGAATGGACGCTTAACAAATCTAAAGCATTTATACATAAATTAATTATAAAATATTTATATTTTGTTACATTGTTAACTTAATATCTGCATATTAAAATTTAAGAAAGAATACAAAACAAAGTACAACACAAAAAAAAATATATACAAATATACATTTGTGCTTGTGTGTTAATGAGTTGCTCTAACTCTCTATTAAGTGAGAGGAGACTCAGTACAAATGGTAAAAACGCATACATTGTATTGAGCCCCTTAAACAATAATAATAATTTATATGATACACAAAAGAAAAGGAATTATTTAACCGCAAAAACAACAAATGAGAGATCTCCTCTCTCTAGTGCAATTACTAGTGCGCCAAATTGTGTAGAATATAGCACAAAAGAAAATCAGAAATATAAACAAACAACTAGTTTAATGGTTGATGAAAAAAGTAGTACACAATTGAATGACAATTCAAACAATAATTATTATAATATTAACACTGTTAATACCATTAGCGGTAACAAAAGTGATCTGGCAAAAGATAATAGTGAAATAATTTCTCCATCACGGCAATCAATGAGAAATACTGGTGCCATACCAAAGAATAATAATAATTTAGTGAACTCAGGACATAACAAAATTCCAACAGGGATGGACCGTTATATTACCATCACTAAACGTAAGTCCAGCCCTAGGACATTAAAACTTGAACCAAATCCAAAACAACAGAAAAAAAATGAGGTAAGTCAAAATCGGTTCTCGATACTGGATAACCAAGAAAGTGAAGTTGAATCTGCAAAGAGTACCAAAAATTATAAGCCTCCTCCACTCTACTTGCGCGAGCCTACTACTAACGCTCTAGTAAAAAAAGTTGTCCCAACTTGTAGGCAAAGAAAATTTCTACGTAGTTTCTCTACGAAAAGGGAATGTTTCTGAAACTAAAATTCAGACATTCACAGAAAAAAACTATAGAATTATAGTTGACTGTTTTGATAGTGAAAAAAGAAACTACTATACATATCAACTAAAGAGCGCAAAAGGCTTATTGGTTGTCATTAAAGGTATTGACAGTTCTGTACCGGCTGATGAGATTAAAGAAGCTCTTGAATCTGAAGGCTATGAAGTGAAGTCCGTTCACAATATAATTAATAAAAATAAGGTACCTCAACCAATTTTTAGAGTTGAAATATCTTATAATTCTTCCCGATTGAAGAAAAAGAGTGATACACATCCCATATACGGTTTAAGATACCTTCTAAATCGCAAGATAGTTGTGGAAGAACCAATTAAACGCAAAGGTCCCCCACAGTGCTTAAATTGTCAGGAATATGGACACACTAAGTCCTTCTGCAAATTGCCATCAGTTTGTGTTAGATGTGGAGATATCCATAAAAGTCTGGAATGTCCCCATTCAAAAACAGACATCAGTGCAAGAAAGTGTAGCAATTGTGGTCAGAATCACACTGCAAACTACCGTGGTTGCCCTGTGTATATTCAAATTAAAGGGACTTCAAAGGCAAGAAGACCTGTATATGCTCAATATCAGGATTCTAATTTTCCAAGCCTCCCTAGTGGACCTACTTCTAGTGCACAACATAGAAGTAACCTGAACACGAATCGGCAATTGTCGTATGCTCATACGGTAAAAGAAGGTTCTACTACACAAATGAAATTAAACGTAGAAGGAAATGCTCAATTTCCAAATACTTTCAATAAGGGTTCAGTAATTCCCAACCAAACTCATAAAAATAATGAAAATAATGCTCCATTATTTTCATATGCTCACGCTTTAAAAGAGGGTTCAGTAATTCCCAACATAAATTCTCAAAGCTCTATTGAGAAACTAATTGAAACCATGAACAGTTTTATGTCAAATATGCAAAATATGTTGCAGCAATTAATGCAAAATCAAAGCATGCTCATGCAGATTTTGCTAAGTAAAAAATGAATTCCTTAAGAATATGTTACTGGAATGCTAACGGCCTTAGCCAACATAAACACGAAGTCCAACAATTTTTAACGTTGCAAGATATTGATCTGCTACTGGTATCTGAAACTCACTTTACTCAAAAGAACTGTTTCAGAATAAATGGCTACTATACCTATGACACAAAGCAGCCTAACGGTAGGGCATGCGGAGGGACAGCAATATTAGTTCGTAAAGATATAAAGCATTTTCCAATGCCAGAATACAGAACGGATCATATTCAGGCCACTTCAATAAATATTCCCGATAACAATATAACAATATCCTCTATATATTGTCCTCCAAGATATTCTATTAATCGTAATCAATTTCTTGATTATTTTGCAACTTTAGGCCCAAGATTTATAGCAGCAGGAGACTATAACGCAAAACATACCTTTTGGGGCTCTCGTCTAACAACTCCCAGAGGTAGGCAGTTATTTGAAGCAATATCATCCAGCAAACTAGATTCCATATCTTGTGGCCAACCTACTTACTGGCCTACAGACCTCAATAAGGTTCCCGATCTTATCGACTTTGCTGTAATTAGAAATGTAAAACGTGAATGTATATCAGTGATTCCTTCACTTGATCTTTCGTCAGACCATACACCAACGATCCTGACACTGATTAATAGTCCAAGTCACTTTGAAACTCAAAGCTCTTGTTTCCCAAACAAGAAAACAAACTGGTTAAAATACAAAATGTACATAAGCTCCCACTTACCACAAAATATTCCACTGAAAAGCGAAAACGAAATACAATCTGCAGTTAATATCTTCACGGATATCCTGACTAATGCAGCTATATTATCCACACCTTCGCGTTTCTCACGAAGGCCAAAATATATTAAATGTTGCTCAAATGTTGAATCTCTTATTAGGGAAAAAAGGCAACTAAGACGTCAATGGCAAGATTCTCGATCACCAGCCGTCAAAACTAGACTTAATCAATGTATCAAAAGATTACGCTTCGCTCTGAAGAATCAAAAAGAATCCAAATTGAAAACATATCTGCAAAACTTAGACTCTACTAAGGAAACTGATTATAGTCTATGGAAGGCGGTGAAAAATATGCAATGCCCTATTGCATATGAGTCTCCCATACGCCTCCAAAATGGCCAATGGGCAAAAAGTTCTAATGAAAAAGTTGAAGCATTCGCTAGTCATTTAGAACACGTTTTCACTCCAAATAATACAGGTTCAACTCTAAGACCTGTTGTAGTTAGCGACCATATTCACTCTCCATTAAAATTCCGGCTCTCTGCCGTGAAATTAGCAGTAAAAGGTCTGAAGGCAGGAAAATCTCCTGGAACGGACAAAATTACCAGCACAATGATTTGTTTCTTGCCAAATTCGGCTCTAAAATTTATTTTATTCATTTTCAATGCCATTTTACGTACTGGCTACTTTCCAAGTACTTGGAAGTTGTCAGAGATAGTAATGATACCCAAACCTGGAAAAGACGTCACTCAAGTAACATCTTACCGTCCAATAAGCTTATTATCAATTTTTTCGAAATTGTTTGAGAAGTTGCTCCTTGAGAGCCTATTATTACATCTTAATAATAATAACAGTATACCTAACCATCAGTTTGGTTTTAGGAGAAAACATGGTACTATTGAACAAGTGCATCGAATTACAACTCTCATCAGAAGAGGTTTCGAGAGCAAGCAGTATTGCTCTGCGTTATTTATTGACATATCTCAAGCTTTCGATAAAGTCTGGCACGACGGACTAAAACATAAAATGACCACGTTACTTCCACAGAACGTTCATAAGTTACTAAAAAACTATATAATAAATAGATCTTTTCAAATAAGATCGAAAGATGTGATTTCTTCACGCAGAAAAATTTCCGCAGGAGTACCTCAAGGAAGTATTTTAGGGCCTCTTCTTTATATACTATATACGGCAGATATGCCCACGAGCCCTATGACTCATACATCAACTTTTGCAGATGATACTGCTTTTGTAAGTATGCATACAAATCCGGTGATTGCATCCGAAAAACTCCAATCCCATATCACTGAGCTGGAAAAATGGCTATATAAATGGAAGATCAATGTGAATGCTTCGAAATGTGTCCATATAACATTTACCTTACGCAGGGAAAGTTGTCCCCCCATTCGAATAAACAATGTCCAAATACCTGAACAGGATAAAGTAAGGTATCTTGGTATTCACCTAGACCGGCGTTTAACATGGACTTGTCATATAGAATCCAAAGTTACTCAAATAAAACTAAAATCTGCCCAAATTCATTGGTTAATTGGTCCAAAGTCAGCCCTAGACTTGGACTATAAAGTACTGTTATATAAAGCAGTAATAAAACCTATATGGTTATATGGCATACAGCTCTGGGGAACAGCCTCTTCATCAAACATTGAAAAATTACAGAGAAGACAGTCCAAACTCCTAAGAATAATAACAGGTGCACCATGGTACGTCAGAAATAGCAACATCCACAAGGATCTCAATATTCCTACAATTCGTGAGGAGATAAAGAACAGTAGCATCAAATATATGAAAAAATTATCTGAACACCCAAACCCTCTCGCTAGGGATCTGCTAAATTTTGAGGGTCACAGACGCCTAAGAAGAATGGAAACACTGGATCTTGGAAGATAATACTACTAATGAAAACTCTACGTTGGATTTTGCAGTGGCAATATCAACAATAATTTAAGTTTAGGTTAAGATTTTAATACTTATTGTAAATTTCTGAAAAAGAAAGATTCAATAAAAACTAATATATATGTAAAAAAAAAAAAAAAAAAGATTTTCCGGTTTCCCTCTCAAAATTCATAAGAGTATTAAAAGTTTTACAGTTTCAGTTTGATGTTAACATTAATGTCCTTCATTTAGATTAAACAATTCATTTTTAAAGATTGCTTTTATAAATTTATTAAAGTTAATATAACTTCTTTAAAAAAATTGTGATTTTTTTTTAGCTTATCAGAATAGGACATTTTCTATCTATTTTATTTTGTAACAAAGTAATATCTGAAAAGTATGTTTTTATTGATTTTAATCAAAATTAAACTAGTTTGTTTTGAATTCCTACAAAATGGGAAGAAAAAAAGCGTTGTCAAACGAGGAAATTGGCAAAATCAAAACCTATAAGGAATGTGGGCTAAATATTAGCCAAATAGCAAATAAAATTGTTCGAACTCGTTGTGTGGTCAGTAATTATCTTTGTAATCCATCCAATTATGGAAAAAATATGAAAGGAGGTACCTATACTGTTCTTTCGGCTGCAGATAGAAGAGCAATTATCAGAAGTGCTTCAAACTCCCAAGACTCTGCTGCTAAAATCAAAGAAAAAAAACTGACGTTAAAGCAAGCTTAGCAACAGTAAAGCATGTAATATAGAAAACTACTAATCTTAAACGATTAAAAGTGAAAAAGAAGCCAGCCCCTAACCCATCTCGAAAAGAAAAAAGACTACTTTTAAGCCGGCATCATATATCATGGGAAAAACAATGGCACAGAGTAGTATTTTCCGATGAAAAAAAATTCAATTTAGAAGGACCTGATTATTTCCACGATTTGCGAAAAGAAGAAATTTATTTGGATCGTCATCATAGCTGTGCTGGAGGTGTGATGGCCTAAGGTTGAGTTTCCTACTATGGAACAAGCGATTTGCAATATTTTACTTCAAAAATGAACGCGTATTCGTATATTACTGTTCTGGAAAAAGCACTTCCTCATTTTTCCAATATTTTTAGTTCTATATCATGGACATATCAACATGATAATGCACCTATTTATACTGCAAATGTGGTTAAAAACTGCATTAGAAAACAAAATGTTGATTGGCCGCCATACTCCCCGGATTGAAATATAATGGAAAATGTATGGGGATGGTTAGCTCGTAAAGTGTATGAATCTGGGAAACAGTATGAAACAAAATCCGACCTAATTGAAGCCATTAACAAAGCGTGGAGTACGATTTCTTTGGATTACATAAAAAGCCTTTATGACTCAATTCCAAACCGCATTTTTGATGTTATCTCTAATAAAGGAGGTATTACACCAGTGATTCCGTTTGGTTACTTTTGTTACATTTTTCGTAACTTTTTAACACTAAACGTAATATGTAACTTTTAACGCTTTTTACATAATTTTCGTGACTTTTTATACATTGAAGACTAAATATTTATATACATAAAATTATAAATTAAAATATATTTGGCCCGCTTAATATTTTCCCAGAGCACATCAGTTCAAATGGAGCTTCATTTGAATTATTCAGTTTTCTTGCCCATAAGAACTTTAACTTCTCCGTGTCGGTTGAAATTATTAAAGTTGTTGCTGATAAATACAATACATGCACGCAGAGAAAAAACATGGTTACAGCATGATCACCACACCTATTCAATGATTATATAGCCGTTTTCTCGTTTAAATATACTGTGATCATCATAGCAACGTTTATGATTCTGTTTTATCATTTAATGATTACCCACAATCAAAATTTTAATATGGTTCACTGAATTATAATATGTTTATATGAAATCATATTTATGAATAAATACAATCATTTAGTCAATTCTACAATTATTTAGTTAATTCTATAATCATTAAGTTAATTTTACACATTTAGTCAATTCTGCAACCATTTAGCTAATACTTTTATTTGATTTTAAGTCATATTTTGTTTTGCACAACTGTTGAATGTTTGTATTTGAAAATGTTTATGTTTTTCTCAAATATAAAATATTTGTTTTGGACTATAATTTGATTTCACACAACTATTGTATTTTTATGTACAACTGTTGAATATTTGTTTCTGAATATGTTTATGTTTTCCTTAAATATAAAATATTTGTTTTTGACTATAATTTGATTTAACACAACTATTGTATTTTTATTGTTAATCATATTTATTTTCTACATAACTATTGAATACACATTTTTGTGTATAAGTTCAGTAGTTTGTTAGAAGGCAAACGGTATAACTGTGTGTTTTTAGAAAAGTGTTCAATTTATTTGTGTCCTAAGTTTAAAAAATTGTGAAATAAAACACAAAATAAAAAAATAAATGAAAAATATGTCCTGTTCTGAGATATGCAGGAATGGTTTTCCATATTGAAATGTATGAAAATGACCTTCCATTATTTGGTCATATAAACCACATATATTGCTCTAATGAATCTTACTATCTTTACGGTCAAAGGCTTTCAAACCATGGATTTAACTCACATTTTCAAGCCTTTCAGCAGGATTATGAGAATTTTTATTTTTTAATATCTATTTTATAGCCAATAAAATTTTATAATCAAATCTTATTGGCTATATTTGCATTACCAAAGAAAACATAAAACTGTTGATTTAAATTCTTATGTAAATATTATAAAATATAATATGTAAATAATATTTAAACAATGAATATGTAAATATATGTTAAAAATTAATATGTAGAGTATAATTATTATATAAAAAACTATTAATAACTTATAATTTTATAATTAAAAATTAATCAATTTTTATACCTGAAAAATTTTTGTTCAATATTCTCAATAAATAAATAAAAATTTCAGATAAATGTGCTTTATTTTAAATATATTCAGAATTACAAAAAGGGGGTTATATATATGATAAAATGGGATTATATATATGATAAAAGGGGATTATTAAATGATTAAATTCTTTTATATATATGATAAAATGGGATTATTAAATAATAAAATTGTTTTATATATAAAAAGGGATTATTAAATGATAAAAAAATTGGGAAATCGGAAGAAATATTATATTAAATTTACTTACAAATTTACTTATTGTAACCTGTCATCATATATTACAATCATAGTATGTTGCTGTTAGTTTATGGTCACTCGAACCATATTTTTTCTTTGCGCGTGTATACAAATAACCATTTAGTAATTCATGGTGTATAATGTTGTATAATGTAGTATATATTAAGCTGAGACTGAATTATCAATCAAGAATAATCATAGCGCACAATCTTAACTAATGTAATTTTTTTAAAACCAGTTTGAATTGTTAAACTTAAAATTTGGTTTCAAATAAAATGATTTAAAAACTTTAATTGTACAAAATTCGTAATTGGTCATTATATCATTGCACTAATTGTATCAACAAAATGCACAATAATACGAACTTTGACATCGCTCTTGTGTAAAATAGATAAAAAAAAAAAATAGGACCATACATTTTTTTATATTTTTGAGTCACACTGGTTTGACAGGTAATTTTGTACCTGTATGGATTTTTATATATACAGTAAAAGCTCCCTTAACGGACAGCTCCCATAAGCGGACATCTCCGGTAGACGGAAAATTTTTTAGGTCCCATGGTTTAGGTGGAATTTTTAGAATAAATTAATCTCCGCTAGGCGGGCGCTCTCTTGGGAGGACGCGGACGCCTGTTTTTAGAAAAAACATCTCTCGTAGGCGGACAAAAATCTTAAACCGTAAAAGAAATGTACCGAATATTTTTTAATAAGATGCTACTTATTGACATTTTTGTTCGAGTTTGCATTCATATTTCATTATTACTTAAATTTTTTAATCAATTTTGAATTTTTATTCAGGCTCAAGCTCATTATTGTAATAATTTTTTTTTTTTTTTTTTTAATACACTAGCAGGGTGGAATGCATTTTTTCTGATCCGCTAAGATCTTCGTCAGCATCCATTTGTGCCTTTTAGTGCAAATCGTAAAGATCTTTCATTTAACTCACACTTTTGAAGAATTAGAATACGTAACTTCATCACTTTATTGATTAACTCATAAAAAAGTTCGAAAAATATTCATCATTTAGGCGTTATTATAACTTTCCAATAACTAAAGTTAGGATGTTATCGTTCACTTTAACTGTTTTTGGTTGTTATAAGTATAAGTTAAGCCAAAAGTGATCAACAAGCTAAAGGTAAGAACATCTGACCATTATCTTTTATCGGACGGTTTATGTATTCAGAGCTGCCATATTTTCTGCTTTATAAAAGAAATAAATAAAATCATATTTATTCCGCTGTAGTTTTTAGCAATTTGTCTGTCTATATTTATATCTGCTCTGGCGTTGTCTTTTAGTTAGCTTAAACTCATTTATTTTAAACATTTCTTTGTTTTTTATTTGTTTATATTTCCGTTAGTGGCAGTTACGTTCAAATAGTACATGTTGCCACTACGTTAAGTGGCCAAAAGTAATCGGTTTTTGCTTTGATATTGCAGTATTATCAAAATTATAAAATTTACCTTAAAAACAAGTTGTAATAACCAAAAGTAGATAAAGCTCACTTTATCGTTCACTTTATTTTATCTTACCTTTAACTATCTGATACCTTATTGGTAGGTTATAATAACGGCCCTTACAAACATTAACTTTTTTTTAATTAAATAGTTTACTATTCGTTTTTTAGTTAACTTTTTTTGCTGGTTTTGAGCAAAAAATATTTTTTTTAATTTAATTTTGACTTTTACACTTCATTAAAAATTCTTCATGATAGAAAAAATAAAATGAAAACTTGATCAATAAAAATAGATACTGTCCCAGTTATCTATGTCCTGAAGACAGTGTCGATAATGGGTCTATGATTTTTCATACAACACAATGGCGGCAGATTTCTAAAAATCTTGACAACTTGACATAGAAATTCTGCTCTTGTTGTGCAGAGCGACATTGTCATCAGTCATATAAAAAAAGTAATTGTGCATTGCTTAAGATCGAGGCCAGGCCACCAACATCATTTTCCCAAGTTATTCGTGTTCTTTTTAAATGCCAACAACATGCCAGCATATGTAGATGACTTTGTTGTCAAACTTGTCTTCAACATGGTTTTAATTTTTAAAATTTCGTGGAAAATTCGTTAGCAAAAATGCTGTTGAAAGAAGTCTGACCCTTGATTTTTTCGCGTACGAAAAATG
The DNA here is from genome assembly GCA_951394005.1 of Protophormia terraenovae. NCBI lineage: Eukaryota > Metazoa > Arthropoda > Insecta > Diptera > Calliphoridae > Protophormia > Protophormia terraenovae. Next base: position 39,814,196 of record OX596075.1, on the reverse strand, counting down.
AAAACGGAGAGAAGCATAAATTCGATAAAATATCATGAAATCATAATTTATTGCAAATAATGTCTTAATGAAAAACGTCGTTTGCCGCAGAAGCAAAAGGAAAAACAAACACAATTTTTATTTTTTTGCTTTAAAATGGAGCTATTAAGTAAAATTTTTCAAACGTTAATTTAATGAAAAAAAAAAAAGATAAATCATAACACTTCTCAAATAAAATTTTTCTTAAATGGAAAAAATTGTTCTTAAATGGAACAAATTTTATGAAATAAAAAGATATAGTAATGAATTACCCCTTGTAAAACATATATATATATATATATATATATATACGAGCTGTAAACCCGCTACTTCGTCAGCGGAAATTTTTTATAAAAACTATACTATATAATAAATTTAAACTAAGATTCTTAACTCCCTTGGGAACATTTTTAATAATGGTGTTATGTCATCCATAAATAACAATATTTCTTTAATTTCAGGCTTATAATCTTAGAATAATGAAAAATAAATATCAGAATTACGAAAAAGTATATTAGAATAAAGAAAAAGGACCGCAAAATCCATTTAAAGGTTTCTGATTCACTTAGGACCTTACATTTTAAATTTTATGTTTCTAAGGATGAATATTGCAGAATATTCAAGAAGTACTATTAGAAGAACGAAAAAAGATACCACAAAGTCCCTTCTTATGGATTCTCATTCATTTAGGACCACGTATCTTTAATTTAAGGTTTCTAGATTCAGAATTATAGAAAATTAAAAAAGTACCATTGGAAGAACAAAAAAGTACCACAAAGTCCCTTCTTATGTATTCCCATTCATTTAGGACCACATACCCTTATTTCATGTTTCTAGGTTAAATATTACCGAAAATTAAAAAAAGTACCATTGGAAGAACAAAAAAGTACCACAAAGTCCCCTCTAATGAATTCTCATTCATTTAAGACCACATATCCTTAATTTCATGTTTCTAAGTTCATAATTATAGAAAATTCAAAAAGTACCATTAGAAGAACAAAAAAGTACCACAAAGTCCCCTCTAATGAAATCTCATTCATTTAGGACCACATATCCTTAATTTCATGTTTCTAAGTTCATAATTATAGAAAATTCAAAAAGTACTATTAGAAGAACGAAAAAGTACCACAAAGTCCCCCCTTGTGAATTCTTTACAACCATGCGTATCATGCTTGCAAATATTATTGATAATATTTGCATAAAATATGTCATGTATGATGTTTTAGTTTTTTATTTAGGTTTTTAATCTTATTTTAGCTGATTATGGTACTTTATAACTATATTTAGAATATTTAAATGAAAATAATCATATTTTTGGTATTAAATGGCATTCAGAAAAAAATTTGGCTCATAACGATTTTACTATCGTTATTTTTGGAATTAACGATATAGAAAACGATATCATAATTTTATGGAAAAATGATATCATAAGGAAAGGTACACTTTAGTCCGTAAAAACTATCGTTTTAGATTCGAAAACGATTGTCACTAGTGATAATTTTTATCATCTAGATAATATCGTTTCGATATCGTTATAATATCGTTTGGTTTATTGGGATATGTCGTATTGTGATGAGCCAACACTTTTAGTCATTATTTTATTTTATTTTTTTGTTTTTAACTCGTATTCCTGAATTATTATGAATTATAATATACCGTGTAAATAAATTTTAATTTGAATTTAAAAAAGTTAGCTTTATTTATTATTCACTAGCAAAATATTAAATGTCAAAAGCAATTTTTGTATGTGTCATATTCAAGTGAGCGGCAGTGTATATAAAAAGGGGAATTACAAAAGAACAGAAATATTAATTAACAGTTGAAGAATATTTATGTATATAAATGTATCAAAAATAAATAAATGCTGCAAATTACAAACGTTAGTTAGATTAATCAGTATCTTTAATAATAAATAGTTAACATCATTTGTTTAATGAGAATATTGCAAAATAAAATATTTCAGATATAAAAATTTATTAAGATATTAATTATTAAATTATTAGTTATTAATTAGTCTACCAGAAAAACTTTGTTAGGATAATTTTTTAATTTTTTTCTGCCAAAATTTTGCTTTTTGCAGAACAAAACATACTTTTCTCATATACTTCTTTTTTATTTTGTTGTTTTATTTCACTATTTTTTACAAACAGTATTTTTGAAAAATTTAATATATTTATCAAAATTATTACCCTTAAAACACAAAGAAATTAAACACTTTTCCAAATTTTGTTAACAAAACTTACTTTTTATCATTCAAAAGTCCTTTGATCTCACACATTCTTATGATTTGTTGTCGTTCGATGCATATTATGGAAAGAAGAACGCTTCTTACCGCTTTGTGTTTTTTTACTACTTCCTTTACAAGAAATTTAATTTTTAGTTTTTCAACAAACTACATAAAGGACTCTTCGTCAGAAACATAAACGTTGCTATCATGAACACGGTATTATAAAAATCAATGAAAACAGCTATATAAACATTGAATAGTTGTAGTGATCATGCTGTAACCATGTTTTTTCTCTGCCTGTAGGCTTGTAAAAAAAGGATATCATATAATTTGAAAACTATGTTCATACGAATGTATGCATTGCTAATTTATATTCCATATTATCAAGAAAAGTGTTCATTAATATTTTAGCGAATAATTTAATCAATTCAATAGACCCTTTCTGCACTTACCCGCTCCAACAACTTACTGTTTGAACTCACTAATGGACTTGTAATCTCCATGAATGATTTTGTTTTCTTTTGCTTTTTGCAAACAATTTAAAAAGTACCAAAAATAATCATCAATCATTTCTGTTTTATTTTACAAAAATAATAGTTAAATGGATGAATAGGAAGTAGAAAAAAAAAGAAAATAAATAAAGGATAAGGAAGGACTCTTTAACAAGCAAATAAGGAAGACGTTTGTTAGGATAAAAAAACAGCAGCAATAATCAGAAACAGTAAAGAAATGATGCCGGTGGTTAGTGGTCTTAGTTCTGAGCAGAAAAAGAAATCTAGAAAAAAGTAAAACAAAACAAAACTTTAACAACAAAGTTGCTTAAAAGGTTTTGTCACATTGTCAATGCTGTCAACTGAGGCGAAAAAAGCGAAAAAAAAAACACACAAACACAACAAAAGGGGTTTGTTATGTTGTTGTAGAATTTTTAGCCTTTTTGTTGTTGTAGTCTTTTTTTTTTCTAAACGTATTTAAAAAGATTACATAACAACAGACATAAAATAACAACAAGGGTGAAAGTTAACTTGGCCTTTAAAGCCTGTGAAAACGAATCTCCTGTTTTCATAAATTTTTATATTTCTTTCTTAAAGTGCAGCAGTGCGCAAAAAAATTTTAAAATTATACTCATATTTTCTATGATTTTACTTTTTGTTTGAACTTTTTTCTATTAAAAAATGTATATGTAAATGTATTTCTTAGTATATAAGTATATTGAATTCCACACAAACTTTTATCGTTAAGTGGTAATCATTTATTTTTTATTGCATAAATAATGGTGACATATTCACCTTTCGGTGCACCATTCTTTTAATTCGATTTATTGTTAAATAAACCTACCATCATAAATCTAGTCCCATGTTTAAAAGTACCTCTCACATAAAGCAAATTTCCGAAATTAAATTTAATGCATAAAATATTTTCCAATAAAAACACATCGATTTTGAAATAAATAAAATAAGTTATTTTTTTTTTTTTTTTAATTTGGAAGGATCATGTTTGCATGTTAGTCGATACAGTTACCGTCAATTTGATTGGATCATTAAATATCAATTTTGGGTTGAAGTGTTGGTCGAATATTTTTACTAAACCGGCCGTCTTGAATTTGTCAACCAAATATTTAAGATCCAAAGAATGTTATTAAATCCCTTTATTTCAGATCAGTTGTATTTGTTCTATTATTTGTTATGAGGTGTTAGGGTATATATAACGTGACCAGACGGTTTTTATCAAAAAGCGGGACCAGAAAGTTTAAAAAGCGGGATTCTGAACAAAATTGTGTAGAAAAAGCGGGATTATGAAAAATTTAGTTAACAAAAGAGTGATTTTCTTTTTATATTGATAAAAAAACGTGATACTTTTTAATTTGATAGCAAGAGTTTTTCTTAAATAATACTTAGGTTCGTCAAACACTAGTATTCAGTTAAAACAAAAAGTTAAAATAAAATCACTAACACATGGTTTTCGTTAGCATAACTTTAAAAAAAATATTTTTTTTAACTTTCAGTTTATATAATAGTTCTATACAAGTATTGAGTATTAATATCGAATACCGAGTATTTGCCCGCTTTTTTTGGGTACTCAATAATGTAAAGTAGTTACACAATACTTTTAGAGCTTAATTTTTAATATCATATTAAAAATATAATGGCTAAAATACAACTCTGTATAAAGATACTACATTTTTAAATAAATGAAAATAATTTTATTGATTTTTATTAAAGTTGAATTTAAAGTTTACGTTTTTATTTATTTTGTATTTTATATAAACAAATTTACAAAATTTAATGGCAATCAGTTAAATATATTTAATTTTAAATAAAAGATGATTTATTAAAAATTATATTTCATGAAAAAAAAGTACTAGAATTTGCCAGCACTATTATAAAAAATAAAAAGTCTATCCAACTCGAAACAAAGGCACATCGATTATATAGTTCAAACTATTTATTTAAAGTACAATAAGAAAGTATTCATGTGAGATTTAAGTTCTGAAGATTAAAGTCAAAACGTCTTTTAGAAATGACACATTTTTGTAATTAAAATTGGTAAAAATTATTTAAATAACACATAAAGAAAAAATTTCTTCTTTCAAAAATTTATATTTTATTCTAACATTCTTAAAATAATGAAAGTTTTAAACATATTTCAAAAAAAAAGTTGAATATTTTGTGTCCAACCTATATTAGACTTGAGATCTTTCAATCACTGTAGAAAGGTCAGAGAACACATTTTTTTTTTTTTTTTTTTTTGGCCAAAACTCAACTCTCGCAAACAATTAAGCAAAAATTGGATTTTTTTTTTTAAATAATATTTTGTCCATATTCAGCTTAACAATGCGCATCGTTTGGGAGGTCTTCCAGCATCGAAGCCATCAAAAAATACACACGAAGTACATTTAAGATCAGTCAGTAGAGATGTTGATCATAGTAACAAAAAGTTTAAAACTGTTAATTGTAGAAACGATTATCAAATTTTAAGTGGAAAAATATAAAAAAATTAACTAATTATTTAGCGTGTGCTGAAATAAAAATAAATGAAGATGGTTATTGTATTCATGCATGGCGTGGATTTTTGGTCGGCGACATCATTTGTGCGTACTGTTTTAAAGATATTTGGCCCGAATTAAATGAAATGCAAATAGACGATATTGGTTCCAACAGGATAGCGAAAGATGTTACTAAGAAAATAAGACGCCGTATATATTCACATAGAAGTGAGCAGCAGAGACAGTGATTTCCCACATACATGCCACCATGCGAAATAGCGCGAAAATGTGGAAAATAAATTGTATTTCTTACATAATGACTTTCATTGGTCTATACAATAAAAGTAAATAATTTTAATAATTTGCCACACATAGCTTGTTTTAATTCTATATAATTTATTGTTATTATTATGGTCATCTAAGATTTAAAATGTCGTTTATTGTCCTTCATAAACTCGTCTACGATAATTTGTAAGACATTGTTGTTTATAATGTCTTTAACGATTTAGCGGACATTTGTTTGAAAATGTCGTCGACGAATTGTATGGGTCTTGTACGCGTCGTCGATGTTGTCTTGAAAACATGACCAACTGGGTAATTAAATAATCTTAATTTGAAATGTACAAGTATTTTGTGTTGTAAAAATATATGTACTTTACAGTGCCTTGATTTGTATGGGGACAAAAAAAGTTGCAAATGTACCCCTCTAAAATTAAAGTTTGATATGTCTTAAAATAATTCCCAAAATATTTCGATTAAATTATTTAATTTACGTGAGATGGACCATATTTAAAATACCTCCAAAAATATGGTTTTAGATCTACAGTATACACAGTTTTTAACTTTTTGTCAAAAAATTACAATATATGATAGAAAAACGACGTCTAAAAAGCGGCGAGTTGGTGTAAAATGGCGGTTAAATTTAAAAAAATTCTTTTTATTCGATTATTGTCGCGGTTTTAAATGAACTTATTATGCTTTTTATAAATTTATCAAAGTTTAAGTGTAGTAAGTACTTCCATGCGATTTATTTGCAAAAATTGCTAATTTAAACTTTTGTGAACTAAATGTATAAAATTTACCCTCTAGCTCTTAATGGGTTAATTTTGTGTTTTCTTCAATAGTAGTAGGATAGACCATTCCTATAGTTAGCAATATGCCAAAATCGGTTCTTTAAGGCTTCAGCAGCAACTTTTATTCTGCGACTTTTTCAAAATTCAAATTTACAAAATTACAGTTATTTTTAGGTTATTGAAAAAAATCACAATTTTGATCTTAAAATTTCCAGAATTCGACCAAATGATGTTTGGCAACTTTGTACAAAATCCTTCGGCGAGTATTTTTGCTGAATATTTGTTTTGATGCATTTTTATAAAAAATGAATTTTGCGCCATCTAGCGGCAATAATTTGTACTAACTATGTTCCGCAATTATAAAGGTATTTTTAATACCTTTCCAAAAAAAAACTCTTTTTTTTTGAAAATCGTTTGAAAAATAACCGAAAATCAGTAAAAAGTGTTCTAAAGAAAAACATTGATACAAAGAAAAACAACAAAAAAATAACATTACAAATGTAAACAAGCGCGAATGTTGTATAAGAGGTAGGCGGTATAGTGGGCGAACCACGCCTATTTTTGTTTCCGTGTTTACATTTGTCCATGAAGTATTTGTACAAAATTTCTTTGACCTTTCACTTTATATGGGAGCTGGGCGGTAAAGTGGGCGGATCACGCCCATTTTTTGTTTCCTAGTTTATAAAGACCCTTGAAAATTTTGTTATATTACATGTTTTTATTTAAGAGAGATATAGCAGAAAAGTATGAAATTAAGCTACAACGGATACCCAGTGTTTCTAGTATAACTTTTTTGTTTATTTACCGATTTTGCTCATATTTGGGCCAAATCTCATCCCCCTTCGTTGTGCCGTTCGAGCCCTATCCTGCTTTCAACAGACGGACTTAGCTAGATCGACTCAGAAACTAACCAGGTCCCAGAAAACATATACTTTATGGGGCTTTAAATTAAAAACGATTTTTTTCAATTTTTTCGATTATTTTTTTTTTTTACATTTTCCAAATTTTCTCGTAAACGAAAAATGCGATCGTTACGCACCACCGCAGAATTTTAGAACTTGAAGTCATTAATAATTGTGTTAATGACAAGACATAATATTCAGCCCAATTTGTGCCGCGTTAAATATTAGCAGTAGCATTTTCTTACTACCATGTTTTGTTGTTGCCATTTTGTTTTTCTCAGAGTATTACTGCAACAATATCCGAAAATGGAAGATTACTACCCAGACTAACTATCCAACTAATAAAAATATTGAACTTGTAGCTGTTAACATAAATAATGCGTTAAATTCATAAAAAGTTGAAAAGTCCAAGTTTTAAAGGCCACCTATTTCCGTTTTAAGACAAGTGAGGGACACCCTAATTAGAAATTAAGGTGGCTGACTCTACCCCCGAAGCATTAAAAATCAATCGGCATTCATAGCTTAACAATGAAAAAGTACTTTTTTTGGCATATTGCTACCTATAGTACATTAAAACCTAATTTATTTTGAATGAAATTGAAAAAAGATTCGGCCGTGCCGAATCTTTGATACCCTTCACATTGTTACTTAATACCATATTACCATCTTACCTACAAATAATAAAACTTTCGCCTTAACGCCTAATTTTTTTTTAACTACGAACATTTGAATACGAAAAAGAAAGTCATAGCAAGCATTGATTTAAAAATATAAACAACAACAATTGAATAGTTATATATTTTTATTTTTGCATGTATATATGTATGTATGTATGTATGAATGTATGTATCTATGTATGTATGTATGTATGTATGTATGTATGTATGTATGTATGTATGTATGTATGTATGTATGTATGTATGTATGTATGTATGTATGTATGTATGTATGTATGTATGTATGTATGTATGTATGTATGTATGTATGTATGTATGTATGTATGTATGTATGTATGTATGTATGTATGTATGTATGTATGTATGTATGTATGTATGTATGTATGTATGTATGTATGTATGTATGTATGTATGTATGTATGTATGAATGTATGTATGTATGTATGTATGTATATATGTATGTATGTATGTATGTATGTATGTATGTATGTATGTATGTATGTATGTATGTATGTATGTATGTATGTATGTATGTATGTATGTATGTATGTATGTATGTATGTATGTATGTATGTATGTATGTATGTATGTATGTATGTATGTATGTATGTATGTATGAATGTATGTATGTATGTATGTATGTATGTATGTATGTATGTATGTATGTATGTATGTATGTATGTATGTATGTATGTATATATGTATGTATGTATGTATGTATGTATGTATGTATGTATGTATGTATGTATGTATGTATGTATGTATGTATGTATGTATGTATGTATGTGTGTATGTATGTATGTATGTATGTATGTATGTATGTATGTATGTATGTATGTATGTATGTATGTATGTATGTATGTATGTTTAATATAAACATTTTTCTTATTAAATTCTTTTTTTTAGTTTTTGGTCCATAACTCTGTTGTTTATGAACAAATTAACTTTCTGTAAAAAATTTAAATTTTATAAAAATATTTATGACCAACCCGTTTAAAAGCGAAAGCCGTAGCTTATATAGGAGCTTCAAAAAGTCAATAAAACGCGTTTTGGCCGATATCTGAAATATAGTGGACCGATTTTTTTTTTTCACAAAAAAAAAACTAAGAAAGGTTTTGAATTTTTCGTGCAAAAAAGAAATCGCTATATTTTATAGGAGCCGAGAAAAGCCGACAGCAAACACGATTTTTCGGGAGTATCTTCGGTTTTTTGCCGACATCTCAGTTATTTATCAACCGATTTTGATAGTTTTTATTAGCGATTTTCTAAGGAATATTTATAATAATTTGATATATAAAACATATGTATCCGATAACTGGGGCTTTCTAAAAACTAATTTCAACAGACAGACGGTCAGACGGACATCTTTATATCGACTCTCCTATCAATAAGGATCCAGAATATATATACTTTTTGGGGTCTTAGACGAATATTGTAGAAATTACAAACAGAATGACAAACTTATATATACCCTTTACACCTGTGGTGAAGGGTATAAAAAATGTCCGAAATATATAAATTTACATGTTAGAGCAAAGAAAATATGATAAAAAATATGAGTAAAATCTTGATATTCCGCGACATAATAATTATTTAAATGAATATTGATGGCCGTAGTATGCCTCTATTACAGTTTGAAGTTAATTTTCTTATAAGTAAAATTTTGATAATATTGAAATAAATATGTACTTTCAGAGGTATTTAAAAAATGGACCAGTCAACGTAAATCTTAACATTGAGATGTAATATTTTGGGAATCATATAAGAACATACTAACCTTCATTTCTAGAGGTGTACATTTGGAACTTTTTTTCATGAGGCGCTTTAATGTACTTGAAATATTTAAAATATATTTCATAATTTTTAATATTTCAAGTACATATCCTCTGTGAAATTTGCAATTTGTAACCTCGCACTATTTTTAACTAATTCCTTTTTTTTTTGCGGTTCGTATGCTAACCATTAAAATTTCTTATCCTCAATGAAATATAATCCCTTTTAACGGTCCACTTAGTTTTTATGGTTTCAAAACCCATAATCGTAAATATGGTTAAGTTAACGCCTCATAAAAACTGCGAAAGTCTACCAAAGAAATTTTTCTAATAAAATGTAAAGGCAATGAGCGACAGCAAAAACTGGAAACGGAAGTTGTCTGCATATATTCGTACATGCATGTCAGTTAAGGTACTGCAACGTCATTTTGCGTTACTTAACACATAATGCATCCTGCTGTGAGTGTCTGGGTGTATACTTTCGTTAAGGTTTATATACATATGTATGTATATGTTTGTGTGTAGGTTTATATAGTGCTAGACATATGAAAAATCTTTATGAATGTTTTTTACTGGCACAGAGCCTAAATTTTTTTTTTTTGTTAACGATTAAAAATATTTTGTTAAATGCCCTACACTTTAGTAGAAATGAATAACATCACAGTAACTATTTATGGAATTTCTAAGTTAAATTTTATACAAATGACCATGAAGTTGTAAGCTTATAAATAATTTGTTTGATTTGATTTTACGAAAAGTCATTGTAATATCTACTTAAATTATCATCAAGCTAATCCTTTTTGCGCTTCTTATCGATATATTAAGAATAAATTTAACTGAAATATTTTTGAGATTTTCAGCAATTTGCAATCAATTTATTAAAATTATGAAATAGTTCCTTAAAAATTCATTCATTCAGCCAAAACAAAATTTTTAGAGCTACAAATATAATTTTTTGAACAACAAATCAAAGTCGATAAAGAAGCTACAAAAAAAGAAGAAGAAGAAAAAAAAAAAAACAATAATAAAAAAAGTATTTTAATCATCGTAATCAAGTGTTGAACTTCTAAAATAAATAATACAGGGAATTACTGATCCTGCGGTACAGGGTTTTTCATTCTATTCAAATACATGGTATTAATAAGTACTAAGCCTCTAATCCACTTTTTTGGAATTAACTTTTAAAAAATTGTCTTAAGCAGCATACATTTGCAGTACAAATGTATTAAAAATGGCTTTATTTGGCTAGCGGATGCCAAGTTTCTATTAAGTTTTAAGCAAAAGTATAAACTTTGTATACAAGTATTTGATATCAAAGAAATCACTAGAATGTGGAGATTAATAATTTATAAAAGTAAAATTATGGAATGTAATTTGATCACAGAATTTCTGGAAGGATTTAAAATTTAGCATTTTTGCGTTTTTTTTTTATAATAAAGCTAATTTTGAAACTTTAATAAAATTTAAACGAATAGTGATATTTTATTGAAATTTCAGTATAACATGTATTAACTTGTCTTGAAATCAAAAAATTAAAAAAACTCCCACTTTTTTATATAAAAATACCAAAAATCCCAATCTGTATAAAACATGTTTAAAAATTTTTGTTTTTTCATTGAAATGATTACCAGGACATTATAAGGGGCGTCCGTCAGAAAATACTTTTTGAGTGTTTACCTTTTATATGGAGATATATAATTAAAATAATTTCAAGTCGATTCCAGCTTTGGAGAACTTAACAAAAAAAAATTTAAAAAATTTTAAATATGACAATGTTTGGATAGGGCTTGTGGGTGGACCTTTGCCCCAAGTTCCTCCGGATTTACTTTACACGCATTTTCATTAAGATTTCTTTTGAAAACATTAAAAAATTATGAAGCCCAGAATCAGCGAATAATTATTACCACCTTTTTGGAAAAAAAAAAAACACAAAAAAATTTATTTTTTTTTAAAGTTCCAACTTCAGATTAATATAACTTTTTGACGGATTCATATATTTATATGATTATTGCAACAGTATTATTTAGAATTTTGTATAATACTGTTGCAAGAATTGTTTGAACATTAAGCCAGCCAAATTAAAAAAAGAAAACGGTAAAAATTTATTTCAACTCGAATATCTCTTAAACTAAAAGATATTACCTACACATGCACAGTGGGGCAGAATCGAAATTTTTTGGAAATAAATCTGTAACTTCTGATCGTACCTATCAGGAGCGGAGCTAAAGGGGCCCAAAGTTGGGTACCTCTGACATACAAATTTTTCAGTCGCTTGCCAAATTTATGTTTTTCGTCCAATTTCAAATATCTTTATGAGTCATTCCATTTAAAACCAACACGAAAAATTACAATTTTTGACTTTACCTCTCCGAATTTAATGATATTTGGTACAACCATTATTCTTGTCAAAACTAAGACTTATTCAAAATTTCAAATAATTTCATCAAGTGGTTCGCGAAATATCGCGCTTGGAAAGTGCAAAATAGCTCAAAATGCGTACAAAGTTGCATACACGAAATTAAAAATATCTTTCGAAGTATTTATTATATAAGATTTATTGAGATGTCATATTAAAGGTATCAAAATTACCTTTAATATGATGTATAATATGATTTTTTTCTCAACATCAAAATGGTCCATATCTCGCGATTTTTTATTCGCGGGCAAATATCTCGAAAAGTGGTCTTTTTAAAAATTTTAAAAAAATATATGTTAATGGTTGAAATGTTTTCTATAAGCGTGATAAGTGGCATTCTGGGACTCTCAATATTTTAGGAGTTTTTACAATAAATATCATAATAAATACGAAATATTTGTTGCAACTGATATTGTTTTGTTTGTAGTAAAATTGAAAAATCGCAAATTTTTTCCAAAAATCATTCGAATTTAATGAAATTCGATAAGAATATTAATATTGACGCTGGTAACGCAAATGCCGAGTTTAAGTTTGATAACCGCAATATTTCGCGAACATTGTAACGTAAATATTTTGGAAGATATTTGTATTTTTAAAAACACAATTTGTGTTACCAGCGTCAATATTGATATTCTTATCGAATTTCATTAAATTCGAATGATTTTTGGAAAAAATTTACGATTTTTCAATTTTACTACAAACAAAACAATATCAGTTTCAACAAATATTTCGTATTTATTATGATATTTATTGTAATAACTCCTAAAATATTGCGAGTCCCAGAATGCCACTTATCACGCTTATAGAAAACATTTTAACCATTAACATATAATTTTTAAAAAGACCACTTTTCGAGATATTTGCCCGCGAATATAGTTTTTGAGTTATTTGCATTTGAATTTTTAAGTACCTCAATTTTGCATGTTCTTGGTCCAGTTTTCTTCATATATATATAAAAAAATTGAAGTCGATATCTTTACCGAGTCCAAAAATAAACGATTTTGAATTTGAAAATTGCAAAAATTATGACTTTTTTTTTTTTTGACCGAAAAAGTATCTACACTCTTTTTTTTATAAAATAAAATTATCTTTAACAACATATAATATTTTACACTTTTTTGAAAGATTTTATTACAGATAAAATATTTATAGTTTCTAGAAAACCCAATTTTTTACAAAAATATTACTTTAATTGCAAAAATCAGAAAAAGTATAAACTCAATTTTTTAATCTAAATTACATTGCTTACCTGACATAATTCTTCGTTATATAGAAAAAGATTGAAATCAATAGCTTTTACAGAACCGAAACTATGCCACTTTAAAGTTTATTAAGTCACGGAAAATTCCAAAAACATTGTACTATTGTGGATAAAAAGCCATAACAACATAAATAACACTGGTCGACAAAAAATTTTGTTCGAGCTCCTTCAAAAAAAGAAATTTGTAGACTAGATGGAATTCCGCATGCTAAACTCGAATCTGCTTTTAGTTTTTTTCCATCAGGTCGGGATTTTTTTTATGAGCGTGTCTAATATTGCGCCCTAAATTTGCCGATTACTCGAGTATATTTCACTATTACTTGAGAACGGTATGCACGCTTTAAATCACTCTACTATCAAATGTTTATCCGCTCAATAGCTTAGGAGATATTTCGAAAAAAGTGTCCAAAAAAAATTGTTTCATGCAAAAGTCAAGTTTTTTTTTTTTACTAAAACTTTTTTTAAAAGTGAAAACATCAAATATCGAATATTTAAGTTTATCACCTTTATCTCAAAGCTGGCAAAACTACGAATAAATAAAGTCACGTATCATAAAAACTAATGCACAAATCTTGAATGGATTCACAGTTAAGTTTGGATACCCATGCATACCTCTACCTATAGTTGAAATACACTAGTGGGCAAAAAAAAATTTTTTTTTTCGTCTTAAATAAAAAGAATAGTTAGATTAGATGTAATTCAACGTGCTAAATAAGAATCAGCTTTTACTTTTTTTCTATCACTCATTGATATTTTTTTTTATGGGCATGACTACTTTGACCACGCCTTTAGGCAGTCACACTTGTATAACTCGAGAACAGTTTGTCCAATTAAGACAAATTGAATTTTAATATATAGCGACTTGAAGACAATTTCCGTATGCATCTTTTGATGTATCGCTTATCAAAATCGTGTAAACGGTTCTTGAGTTATAGTCTAAATTTGACAAACCATTCTCGAATTTTATAGTGTGACCGCTGAATAACGTGATGATATTAGTCATGAACATAAAAAAAATCAGTACCCGATAGAAAAAAAGTGAATGCAGATTCTTGTTTAACTCGTCAGTATCCACCTATTTTTGTTTCAAGAAAAAAATAAAAAATCAATCAATTGTATGTAACATGGGTATTTTTACTTAACTGTGAATAAAATTTAGATTTCAGGATCAATTTGGAATATACATGCCTTATTTTTTTCGCAGCATTACCAGCTTTATCACAAAGATAAAAACTCTAACATTTTAGATGTTTTCATTTATTAAACGAAATTTAAGTAACAAAAAAATCTAAAATTTTGCATGAAAATGATTTTTTTCGGACACTTGTTTCGAAATAACTCCAAAACTATTTACCACATAAACAAATTAAGTTGGGGGAATTTGAAGATATTTTTAGTACGCATCTTTTGGTGTATCACTTTGATCAATCGTTCTTGAGTTATGAGGAAATATACTAGAGTAATGCCCATAAAAAAAATACATGCGAAATTTTATTTAATACATCTAGTAGTTCTAAAGTTACAGAATTATTTCTAACAAAAAAAAAAAAAAAAAAAAAAAAAAATGGTTTTTGGAACCACTGTGAAACGTTAATATCAAATGTAGTCTTGGGGAATATAATGTGCTTTACTGGAAATTTGTCCAGCATGTTCATACTGATTATTTCTATGAGTTTTCGGGAATGAGAACTTGAGATTTCAAACATATATTTTGAAGAGAAGGATTCTTTAACGAATTTTCATACTATACATATGTAAATATTAGACAAAATTTAAAATTAAAGTATTAGTTGCTGCAAATTTATATGTAATTGAATATTTAGTTCTATATGTCGGTTTGTTTGTATAGTTGTTTCGGTAGGGTCTTAATAAGTGTCTACAAAGTCGTATAAGTATAAGTATACAATTTTGTCTTCTTTATTTTTTTTTAAGTTCCCACTTACGATTTTTTTTTTTTTTTTGCCATTTTATAATGATGGTGCGACTGTATTTAAAGTCTAGGACATCATACACTCAACCATACTTATATTAATAGTAAATATGTAAAATTGTAACGTATTTGACGCGTCATATTTTTTAATACAACCAACCATAAAAGTTTGGTTAAGTAAGTACCAACATAAATGCCTCTTGTGGCTTCTTTTTGTTTTTTCTTTTCATTTTGTTATTACTGTTGTTGGAGTTATTTTTACACCCGAGGAGTAAGGGGTTTTTTTCGGAGAAAATATTGCTGCTCCTTTTTACTTTATTTGGCATTTACTATGACATTTTTATGCAAAATAGTAATTTCAGTATGATTTTGTAAAAAATTGTTCAATTCTATTTGCATAAAAAAATAAGAACCAACAAGAGAAATAAATATACATACATACATACATATATATAGAATAAAGCGTGAATGTGTTGAAGTTTCTCTATTGGTGGTTTATATGGATTTATATTTTGGAATATTTATAAGCGGATGACTTTGTCGTATGTATGAATGTGTATATTTTGTAATGCCATAATGCGCGTTACTTGGCAGAATTACTATTATATAGTTGTCCTTTTCCCATTTTTTTTTTGCCTTTCAAAACTTGGCAGCCATAAATATTTGAATCAGGCTTTTTTGTTTTATATTTTTTTGTTCTCGTGTGTAGCATTACTGCAAAGTGTCGGCTCATAATATGAAAAACTTTTGACAGTTTCAAATTCTTACTTATATAATTTTTTATTTTTTTGTCTATAGTTTTTATTTTTGGACGCTCACTTTTCGTTTAATTTAACTGTTGGGCGAAAGAAAAAAAGTTTTGACAGTAATGTTTTGACTTTTGACAAATTTATTGTAAAAATTTAGCAGGTAATTGAAATTGTTTTTATTATTGTCAATATAAATTTGTTTGTTGTGGTATTTACGAGTAAGAAAAATTTCCTTGTAGTATACATATTTAATATATTTTTGTAAGGAAGGAAGTTTTTAAATGTTAGTGGACAAAAACCAAGGGTCATATTAAGTTTGAAATAAATTATCTTGTATTTTGAAATTTACATGATAACAACTTTAGTTAAGAATTTTGAACTGTTTAAGTATATAATATACCATGACTAGCTTAAAAATATACAACAAATTAAAGCTTTTAAATAGAAAATGTTTAAAGTCAATGAATTCATATTCATACATATGTAAAAATCCCCTGATTTATAACATTTAAAGTTAAAAGGTTCACTTGCCCTGTTCGTAAGCATAAAATTGTACCCTTCATTTATCACCCATCCATTGCCTTATGCAACCCTTTCTTTTGCAAAATATAATTTTAGTCCATTAACTTTGAACTTGGATTTAAACTAAATATTTTAAAGAGTTGTATAAATTTCGTTTAGAAAAACAGTATAAAGTATGAAAGTATTTAATTCAAGCTATAAAAAGCAGTAGTCCTTTGTAATCTCCAGGATTATCTTCCTGTTGTTAATGCTCATACACAAAATGTAAACATGAACTAACAAAAATGATTTTTGTATTTTTTAAATCGACAATTTTTGTTTGGGTAGATAAACGCTCAAAACTCCGTAATGATTTTGAGGGTGAGTGAAACTAAACAAAGCAAAAAAAAAAAAAATAAAAAAAGTTTAATTTATAAACACGGAAAACATGATAATAGAAAAAACGGAAGTGCGATAATTTCAAAATAAAGTTTTTCCTTTTATATTTATTTTATAAATTTTAAAGAAAAAATACGAAAACAAGATAAGACAAACAATTTCAAGTATAAAATGTAGTGGTTTTCAATATATTTACACATACATGCACAATGTTATTATCCATCCCATACATATTTACTTCAAACAAAGAAATCCTGAATGCCCACAATACCCACATAACATATATTCAAAGAAAGGGTACAAACCCAAAAACAAAATGTAAAAAAAAAAAATTACAAAAAAATAAAGGAAACGAACAAAATCTAATGGTGATGACGATGACAACCCATGTTGAAAATGATGTTAATCTAGGCAAAAGCCAAAAACACAACAGGAGGTTATTTGGACTTGAGCTTTATTCGAATAAATACATATATTTTAATATACGAGTGTATAGTATTTATACTTACATACTACTTATGTAACTATACTATATTAAGGTAGTATATAGTACACTACAACAGGCAATGTTAGTAGGAGTCTCAGGTAGTTGTAACGTATATGTTTATTAAACATACATACATATGTATGCACTGAGTTGTTGGAGTTATGCAATTTTTTATGATTCCCGGAATAGGAATTATGGACAGTTATACAGTAGCGAGCATTAAAAATGCAACGCTATGTGATATGATCTTTGTTCGCATATATTTTGCTTATAGCAAGTCCTAATGTAACAGTACTATTGTGATTTTATTATTTGTGGTAATTGATACCTGTTGCATATAATTTTGTTGAATATTTTTGTGCGTAACGAAAATTATTGAACGTTTAGTAAAAGCAGTTGAAAATGTGAGCGAGCAAAAAAAAAATGCAACTCTAAACAAATAAACATGATTTTTAAAATTTTGATAAAAATTTTGACTGGAAATGGTTGGAAACTATAGTGTTGTTAAAAAACATGATTTTCTATCGTTGCATATTGTCTAAGATACATGAAATCTACAAATAATATAAATATTTGAAATAAATTTCAATTTTATTAAATTTTGACATTTTTCTGAACTATTTTGGACATTTTACAATAGAGATTGATATTTTTGGAATTATTAAATATTTTCTATAAATAAGCAATCAAATATTTATGATAGTTTAGCTTAACTTCATAATTTATAATTGAGTATGACCTTTCGACCGAAATAACGCAACCACTTTCAATCGTTATTGAGATGGAATCAAGAGCTTAAAATATTTTTTCGCAATGATATGACATTATCGAATGCCCTGTATTGCTATAATGTTCAAATATCCCTTGATTTTGGTCCTGGAACAAATTCTAACACAAGGAAAAACAGTTAAGAAATATACCTATTTTGAACTCTTCATATGTTGAAAAATTGAAAGTGCATCCTTCGTGATGATTGGACTATTGGACTTGCTTACTATTGGAAATTAATATTTAAGTAAGTATGTCTACCTACACCGTCTAAAATTGAAAAATATGGGTTTAGAGTCAAATTAATTCAAGTTATCGTAATAGGCTCTTATTTCCATTATACAGTACTCGTAAAAATAATAAAGGACGTGCCTCTAAAAGTAAAGGTGGTAGTTTTATATAAGTAAATAATATGTGTTTTGTTAGAAGGATATCAAGTTACCATATTTACATTATTAAATCAACGATTGCTGGCAATAGTAGCTCGAATGGCCAAATGTGGTCATTCAGATAATATAAAATATCTACTGTTAAATGACTTGTATCAATTGTTACAGGCATGATCGTTTCAATATTGTTTCTTTAAGATAATTTTTAAGAATCTTCATATTAGAACTACATATTAATATTATTTCACTGCAATTATCAAAAAGTTATTCAAAAATATTCGAAAATTCTTAAAAAATTTGGAGAAAAGAGTGTTTTCTTAATATTATTAAAATCCTTTGGTTATAATTAGTGGTAATACTACCAAATTATAGTTTTTATAATTTTTCAATAATTATTTTTATAAAAATTTAAAATAATCCGATGATTTTTTAGGAGTTGCATTTTTTTTTTTGCTCCCTTAAATTTACAACTTTAAAAAAAAAATATTATTAACTGTTCGTATGAGTAACAATTTGGAACAAAATGACATTCAATAGTTGGCTAAGGTCGCAAAGAATAAAATCACAATAGAATTGGCTAATTTAATGACGTTCTAGCCCTAATCAATACGATCAAAAATCATATAGCCTAGCGTTGCATTTTTTATGCTCGCTACTGTAAATCTGACACTGAGATTTGAGCCCATTATAATTATTGTAACAAATATTATATTAACAATAATAATTCTATGGAATTTATACACATTAAAGTGATTTTCGGAAGAAGGTTTTATATGGGAGCTATGGTGAATTGTGAAATGAACTTCTTGAAAATTAAAATTAACATTTATATGAAACTTACGAGCAGTATACTTCGTTAGCGTAGATTTTTTTTTTTTTTAATAAAAACCATACTATATTATAAATTCAAGTTATGCTAAGTTATAATTTTATAACTATAATTTTTTAATATTTTTAATAAGTACTGCGCACGAAAAAATCCGAGCATGCTCTTGGGCTTATAAATTTTGATGTGGTGAAAAATAAATTATTCTATTAACTGGTTTACATTTGTCATAATGCTCACTAGCCATGTGCTAAGTTTCATGGTTATGGCAAAACTAGTTTTTCTTAAAAAGGAAATTGAACAAAAACACCTAAACACATAATTCAAATTTTTCAAGAAATCTTAAGTCGGTCATATAAAACAATTGCTAGGAAGGCAGTTGTGTCAAAAAATACTGTTTCTTCAAGCTGTAGGACTCAGACAAAATAAAAAGTATTTTGAGAGAAAATCTCATCATCTCAGGAAGAAAAGTGTCACAAAAAGATATCTGCTTTAAATCTTTATCAGAAAAGTTGAAAGGAAATCGAGCCTGAGGATGTATAAAGTATAAAAAAATTGTAATAGAAACGCAAGCAAGAATTTGGAGGTAAAAAAAAAAAAAAAAAATGTGAAATTAATTCAGACGGATTTTTTTTTTCATAATTATGATTAGTTTATAATAGATAATGAAACGTTTGTATAGACTGACTTTTTTCAACTTCCTAGCCAGGGATACTATGTTGCAGATGCTAGAGGGAATATGGCGAAAAAATATCGTGTATCAAAGAAATCAAAATTCCTAAGAAAGTTTTTGATTTAGGAAGCCATACGCATATGCGGGAAAGAAACACTTCATTCATAAAAAATGGTTCCATTAACAATGAAATATACATGAATGAGTGCCTTTGGAAAAGACTTCTTTTCTAAGACAAAAAATGTGTATACGCTTTTTTCTGGCCTGTTCTCGCTTCTTCTTATTACAGTAACAAAACAATGGAGTAGTAATAACGAAATTATTAGTGTTTGTACCGAAAGAGGCTAATCCATCAAATTGTTCGAAACTCCGTGTAACTGAAAGATATTGGGCTTTGATAAAAAGTAATTTAAAGGACATTATAAGCTCAGCTTACAAATAAACGGAATTTAAAAACAAGTAGACTTATTCGAGAAAAAAAAGTGACCGAAACTCAGTTAACCTTTAATTGGAAGAATTCTGGAAAATATCAGATATTTTCTTAAAAGCCGACAGCAAACAATTATTCTTTTATGTTTAGAACTTGAACATAACAGTCATTAATAAAAATATAATTTAAAAATTTTAATTTTAATTTCATGTCTCCAGGTTCAATATTTTAGAAAATTCAAAAAGCACCAATAGAAGAACGAAAAAGTACCACAAAGTTCCTCTCTTGAATTCTTACCCACATAAGACATGCATCTGTAATATCATGTTTCTAGGTTTAATATTGTAGAAAATTCAAAAAGTACCACAAAGTTCCCTGTAAACTCTCACTCACTTTTGACTACATGTACTTAAGTTCATGTTTCTAGTTTTAACATAATTATTTAAGTTGAATTCAGTTTAATTTCCCGATTTATCTCCTTTTTGGTACCTTTTATTCCCCTGAATGTAACACAGATTGTATTCCAAGAACTTCTAAATTGTACTGGGATCTAATGTTAAAATATTGATATGTATGTGTCAGTAAAAAAAAAAAGAATATTTTGTGAAAAACTTACCAAAATCAGGTACGATTTTTACCCCTTAAACGTTCGAATTTCAAAAAAGTACCAAACTTGTATTCATCAGTTTTCGATAAGGTACTTATTTGATTTTCATAATTTTTTTTTTTTTATGTTTACTGGTTTAAATGATAGATAGGTTGCCAAAAAAAAGTAACAAATTACAGCTTTTATCCACTTTCTTCTTAAAAGAGACGAATTTTAAAAAAAAAGTACCAGACATTTATCCGATTATTTTTTAAATGAATAACGATAACTATTCAACTTTTTTGTATTTCTATTAGTTTAGGAGATATAAGGTTACCGATTTTACCCGTTTTTACCCCTAAACATTCGAATTTCCAAAAATCCCGTCTTAGTGGATCTATTCGATAGCTGACCAATCTACAGTCCATAATTCATCTTTCTACCTTTAACCGTTGGGGCTGTGCGATAATGAATCATCAAGTAAGTCAGTCTGTCAATCAGTCAGTGCCGTTACTCTTTTATATATATAAGTAGTATATTTATGATGTTTCTAAAACAGCAAAGACGCAAACCAAAAAGGTTTGGAACGAAATGAATTTATTTTTTTTTTAACAGCTAAGACACAAACCAAAACAGGTTTGACTCGAACTCAAAGTGAATACTTTTTTGGTACCAGACCTGATTGCTGATATCCGCACCTGATATCTGATATCAGATTTTATACCTAAGATCAGACCTGATTGTTAATAACCAATCTAATACCAGAATTTGTTGATTGAAAATCAGATCAAACTAAAATGAAAGAGAAAATTTTGAGGTTAAGATATCAAGTCTAATCAGACCTGGTATTTGATCAGACCTGATATCAGCTATCAGCTTATCAGACCTGATAAGCTGATAGCTCTTAACCTCAAAATTTTCTCATTCTTTTTAGTTTGATCTGATTTTCAACCTCAAAATTTTCTCATTCATTTTAGTTTGATCTGATTTTCAAACAACAAATTCTGGTATTAGATTGGTTATTAACAATCAGGTCTGATCTTAGGTCTGATACATTTCGATCCAAACATTTTTGGTTTGCGTCTTTGCTGTTTTAGAAACATCATAAATATACTACTCATTTGGGTTAAATGGGACGAAAATTACGCTTAATTCATGAAAAGGTGATATCCAAATTTTGATGATCACGTTCTACTTTTTCTATTTATTAGTTAGTAAACAAATGCATTTTTAGAATTCTAAAGCATTTTTTGGCAGCATGACAATGTCTGTCCGTCCGTCTTAACATTTGGGTTAAATGGGTCGAAAATGCAACTTAATTCAGGGAAATGTGATATCAAAATTTTAATACTTTCCTTTGGTTTTCATATTAATCGGGAAGTGGAAAAAAAATAATTTCCGAATTTTAAGATTTTTTTTTAAAGAATTATAATGTCCGTCCAACCGTCCGTCTGTTTGTAAATTTTTGCAAACTTTCCGATTCAAAATCGTTTAACTTTTGATCCAATTAAGATAACGAATTAAAATTTTCTTGTTTCGATAGATGATTTTGTTTTTTAACCGATTATATAAAATATAATAAAATCGGTTGAAAATATTTGGCTATATATGGAAAAATCTCAACCAAGATCTTGTAAAATTGAGATTTTTGAAATTTCAAATTTATATAACTCGAAAAATATATAAGATAACTAGTACATGCAAGCATGTTTTCTAAAGGATTTATCAAAGACTTTAAGTCGATATAAAAGTCTTAAAAATAGGGTAAGAAACAAAAATTCGCTAGTCGTTAAACATTTTCTATGACACTAGTACCCTATTTTGAACCCCCATAGTTCCGCTTCTGATGCGTATATTGGACCCTGCTTCCAAACTCAAAATGCTACTATCCTTTGCTATGTCTATGTGAAATTTCATGAAATTTCCAACCAGCCGATTAGAAGATACAAATTTATTTCGATTCTTCCCCACTGTTTAATGTTTGATAAAGCAAATAAAATGTCTGCACTTAAGCTGTTTTTTGTATGAAATCTATCGGAGTTTTTCTTTAAGAAAAATTATTTTCTCAAATCGGGCTATATATGGACAATATATACTATTTTTCGGAACATTTTTGGAACAAACATCCTGTAACATTTTAAGTTGCATTCCATGAAAGTTGAAAATTAGTGTATTTTAGGACAATTTTCAAAAAAATAACAAAAATATTAGAACAAAATATAAATAACAAATACTTGAAGAAAGGTACACTTAAATGTTTGAAGTTGATGGTTTCATTTTAAATTTTTACCTTAAATGGCTTTTTATTTAAAATAAATACACTGAAAATTGATAAAAATTGAATTTTTTACTATTTTTGTAAAAAAACATTTTAACTTTGACAGCTCCTTATAAGAAAACAACACATTCTAGCTTAAAGATTTTAGTTGATGTTGATACATAATTTTGTCTATTTTTATTCGGTACCCAAATTTATTACAAAACTTTAAATTTAAAAATTCGTTCATCCAAACGGACAGACTTTGTTAAATCGGCTCAGAAAGTGATTTTGAGTTGAACGGTATACTTAAAAATTGGGATTTGAAGAATGTTTATATGGGTTATAAACATCAGCACAAACGCATAATATGGTATGTAGGGTGTAAAAAGGAAATTGCAGAGGTAATATCTCTGACTATTCTCAACTCTCTAAAGACAAATCTTTTAAGAATCAGATAAGATAGGACAACATACGAAACAAGTGATAGCGCCAGTGAAATCTTTAATTGTTAATACAAATTTAAAAAGTAAACTCTACCAATCACAGACGAAAAATTGAAGTTAGTGCATTAAAACCGCAGGAAAAGGATGAAAAATTATTTACATAACAGACTGAAGTAGGTTTGATTGTGCCAGTTAAGTATTTAGGAAATATATAGGAAGGAGAACTATATGGGACTAGTTATTCCCGTTGTCTGGCATACATATGTAGTTGTTGATCGGCCTCCAAGAAGAACATTAATGCGTAATTTGCAACCGCAGAAATGATGGTGTCTCTGTGAATGTCTTTTAAAGCTTCTACAGGTGGCGCAAAATTAATCACCCTGTCGGAAGATGTTTTAACTTTTGCAAATGGCATCGTTATTCAATCATATTTGACGTTTGTAAACTAGACAGCTACAGAATACAAACAGACAAACAATGGAGCGCTATAATCCGCAAGAGCGTGGAATAATTGTGTCGATTTTTTTTTTACCAATAACACTTGTCGACAAAAAATCCTCCACCAAAGATGAATAGTTGAACTTGATGCATTTTGATGTTCTAAAAACGAATCAGCTTTCAGTTTTTTTTCCATCAGGTCTGGATTTTTTTTATGGGCATGTCTAATATTTCGCCCATAGTAAAGCCATTACTCAAGTATATTTCCTCATAACTCAAGAACAGTGTGTACGATTGACATAAGTAATATACCAAAAGATGCGTACTAATCTTCAAAATTAATTTTTTTTGTGCTCAATAGTTTCGAAGTTATTTTGAAATAATTGTCACAAAAAAAAAAAAAAAAAAAAAAAAAAAAAAATCTTTTTCATGCTAAATTTTAGATTTTTTTACTAAAAATTTCTTTTAATAAATGAAAACATCAAAAATGTTTCAGTTTATCATCTTTATTTTAAAGCTGATAATGCTGGAAATAAAATAAGGCAAGTATCTTCAAAATTGATGCACAAATCTTGATTTTATTCACAGTTAAGTAAAAATACCCATGTTACATACAATTGAGTAGAAATACAGTGGTGGACACAAAAAATAAAAAATTATTATTTTTTCTTGAAACAAAAATAGGTGGACAAGGTGGATTTTGACGAGTTAAAGAATATGCATTCACTTTTTTTCTATCACGTATTTATTTCTTTTTATGTGCATGACTAATATCATCACCTTATTCAGCGGTCACATTATAAAATTCGATAATGGTTTGTCATATTTAGACTATAATTCAAGAACCGTTTACACGATTTTGATAAATGATACACCAAAGGATGCATACGAAAATTGTCTTCAAGGTATGTGAACAATATTTTTTATTCGCTCAAGAATTTCAGTTATGGATCAAAATTTTTTTTCGCTACTAAATACCGAATAACTCCGGAAATATTAACTGGACAACAAATATTCAGCTCAAAGACAATTTAAGTCGCTATATATTGCTGCCTAAAGGCGGGGTCATTAGTAATCATGTCCATAAAAAAATCAATACGTGATAGAAAAAAAGTAAATGCTGATTCTTATTTAACCCGTTAAATTCCATCCATTTTAAGCGAAAAAAAAATTTTTTTTGCCCACTATTGTATTTCCACTTAACTGTAGGTATTCATGGGTATCCTAACTTAACTGTAAATGCAATCAAGATTTGTGCATTAATTTTTATGATACATGGCTTTATTTATTCGTAGTTTTGCCAGCTTTGAGTTAAATAAAAATAAGTTTAGTAGAAAAAAAAAAGAAATCTTGAATTTAGCATGAACAATTATTTTTTGGACACTTATTTCGAGTTATAGTGAAATATACTCGAGTAATCGGCTTAATTTGGGCGCAATATTAGACACGCCCAAAAAAAAATTTCGACCTGATAGAAAAAACTGAAAGCAGATTCGAGTTTAGCATGCGGAATTCCATCTAGTCCACATATTTTTTATTTTTTTATTTTTTGAAGGAGCACGAAAAAAATGTTTGTCGACCAGTGTAATCGACCGGTGGTGTAAGCGCAGAGTGAATTTCGTCATCGATTGACTAATTGTGTCGCGACAGACTTCCCAGACTTCTTTCTTTGGGGCTACTTGAAGTCGCGGTTTTATGCCAAAGAGCCTTAGACAATCGCAGCCTTTAATGAGAATATTCGACAGAAATGCGAACAGTTATCACCAGAAATTTTGCGGAAAGTTATGGAAAGTGCGACAAAACGGGCACAAATGTGTATGTAAAATGGCGGCAGTAACTTGGCGGATATCATATTTTCCAATTAACAGAAGAAATTTCAAAGGTCCAAATAAAGATTTCCACAACGCAAAAAAAAAATTATTTAGTAAAAAAGTTATTCAAAAACAACACGAGCTGGAATCAAACTGATCTGAACATCTCTCTTCATATTCTCCCAATATACGAAGAACCAATTTATATATATAAACTACATTTCGATGCTTTTTCTTTCCTTATCGAAATTAAAGATTTCAAGATGTGAGAATTTGATTGGATAATAGTGATGAAAGTAATAAAAATCAACGTAAGTGCTTTCCCTGATCGAAATGTAAAATCAGTTTTCGATATGATTTGGAGAGCAAACAATGAGCAATTCAAAATGTCTTAAAACCAAGAAAGACCTCAAAAAAAAACAAGCGTGAATATTACATTCGGCTCGGCCGAATCTATATACCCACCATCAACTTTTTCAAATTTTACGTTATATGGGATATGGGCCGTTAAGTGGGCGGACCACGCCCATTTTTTGTTTCCGTGTTTACATTGGTCCTTGAACTATTTGAACACAATTTCGATGAAGTTTCACCTTATATAAGATAAATATTTGTACCAAATTTCGTCCCCCTACGTTGTTCCGTTTGAGCCCTATCCTGCTTTCAACAGACGGACATAGCTAGATCGACTCAGAACCTAACCAGGACCTAGAAAATATATACTTTATTGGGTCTTAAATGATTCCTTCGACATGTTACACACAGAATGACAAAATCAATATACACCCCATCTTTTTGATGGTGGGTATAAAAATCCCTTATCTCTGCACCCAGATAAGGAGTGCGATCGAAAAAATCTTAACACACGTTTTGCCTTATACCTTTTTTTGGAATCAATATTAAAAATTTTTTTTGATCTATTTATCATGGAAAAATACTTTAGTTATTATTTTTAATAACAACCATGTTGATTTGTCGCGATTTTTATCAAAACGAGTGACGAAAAAGATTTATGTGCTATAAATTATTATACAATTTCTGAAAAATCCAAATAGGTCCTACAAATAATTGGTCACAGAATTAAATTTTTGCCGTCAAACTGTTTATAATGTTATTAAACAGCATCAAGAGAATTTGGTCATTGATATGAAACCTGGTTTGGAGATAAAAAAAGGACCACATGGTATTGGGAAGGCCAGAAAATTGAAAGGATATTGAAAGGAACTCCAAACACATCTGGTAGAAAAGCAGCTCAGTTATCTCAGTGATTTTTTTCCTTTCGTAAGAGAGCACAACGTGTCCACATATTTTTGGACCCATTTGGTATCATGTCAGTACGGTAAGAAAGCTCTGAAGTGGTACCAAAAAAATAACATAGTTTTTGTACCAGGAGAGGTCAAATTTCAAAATTGTCCATAGCTTAGACCAGTGGAGAGATATTGAGCTCTTGTGAAAAGTGAATTGAAGAGCACAAAAAAGGTGTCCCAAAATACCGAAGATTTTAATAGAAGATGTGCACACTGTTCCAAATAAGTGACTGAATCAACTATCAAATCTCTAACGGAAGGGTTACCAAAAATGGTCCACAAGTTCATGTTTAGAACTATAAAAGTTATATTTTTCTGTAATCTGTAGTAAATTATCAATTAAATAAAAAAAGAATGAAAACTCTACGGTCAACCATTTCCAAGTTATTAAATATTATATATATTAAGATTTTTTCGAACGCACTCCTTAGAAAAATCTGGCTTCGTTAGGATTTGTAGGACGAATAATTTTATATTTAAGCCGAATTTTAATTTTCTACTACGTCTGAGAGCTTCAGAATGCGCTGGATAGAAAAAAAATGCTTAGAAAAAGACACATAAATCCGATTATCTCCGCTCCCTGATAAAAATTTCACTATCTGGCTCCGTTGGGATTTATAGAACAAAAAGTAAGAAAAATTTTAATTTTCTACGTTGTCTGGGAGCTTCAAATTATATACATAGATGGCTATGAAATTGTTGAATCAGTAGGAATAGGCTTCTGTAAA